>PJEM01007876.1:0-89659 GCA_004023845.1 Helogale parvula | reverse complement strand
AGGGGGTGATGGTCATGGTGGGGGGCACTTGAGGGGAGAAGCACTGGGTGTTATATGGAAACTAATTTGACAATAAACTATTAAAAAAAATAAATAAAAAAAATAAAATAAAATAAAAAAATTTGTAAAAAAGGAACTTAAGCAAAGAAAGCTAATGGCTCATCACGACCATTTCATATAAGATAAATTAAAAACATTTAGGGTTTCACGTATCACTGTCATCGGACTGGCCACTCAAAACTCAAGCAACTGTCGTTAAAAAATGAATGATCTCATTAATAGCAAACTATCAAGACAAAGAATAATGTACGAAATGAGTTCTTACCAAAGATGATAAGAGGTAGTTCTAGCCAAATGTCCGCTAGCCGGAAGAGCAGAAATGGGGCTATGATTCCCCCAAAATCACATAAACCTGAGCAGAGAGAGACTCCAAAGTTTCTGTAGAGTAAAACATTGTTTTCAATACAAAAATATGTAAATATATTCAAGATAAGGAAAACATTCAGATACATAAGTAACAAAGCAATCTTAGTAATATTTTCCATCTCTGTAGTTTTGAACTTTGAGAACTACGACCTACTCTCCTATTTCGAAGCACACCGTTTCCATTCTGCCCCATTTCACGGCGGGGCAAATGCTGAGTCACCGCAGGGAGAGCAAGGCTGTCTCCAGCGTTGGTGGAAATCGGGGTCTTGGCAGCGGCTCCCTACCAGCCCACTCGCCGATACTTATGGGTCACCCTGGCACCCCCCGCGATGGTAAGGTGTGGCCATGAACATTCCCCCAGGAAAGGAGGCCAACGTGCAGCCCACGCTCCCTGTTTTAGTTTGTCCTTCATTAGTCGCTCACAGCTGCCAGACGTGGAATGTGGTCAGAACAGAGGCTGCAGCCTTTAAACGGGGCTATGCAGACGAGCACAGTTTTAACTCACATCTAGGCACACACGCTACCCAGCTTTTCTGCTCCCACAAAACCACAGCTGCGCATAAAGATACTGATACGAGAAATGCTTCAATCAAAAAACTGCGGAAGGTAGCAATGCAGAAACCAACTATAACTCAAAGTGAATCTTCTTCACTGGCTGAATTCGGCCCGGGCTCATATATCTCCAAGTTAAGGAAACGACTTCATGGTTTTTAGGTCAAAACATTAGGCTGCAGAATCACTTAGGAGAAAGCAGGACTTATAGGTTGGAATTACCGTAATGTCGTTGGGTACAATTCTGAGTTTACCAAATAAACAATTTCAAAGGCCATGGTTATCCCTAGTCTTCCCAGGGTAGCCACTGTGGTTCTCAACCACGGTATTCCTGCAAAGAGAAAATGCGGAAGGGAAGAGTTAGGGGTTTTCTTTCAATGAAATATCACAAGACAACAAAAGGGATGTGTTTAGTGTTCTCCCAGCCCCAAGTCTTTGCTAATTTTAAGCACAAATGACAGATGTCTTCTCTTATTGTAGCCAGATTAAAAAAATTTTTAAATGTTTATTTATTTTTGAGAGAGAGAGAGAGAGAGAGAGAGAGAGAGAGAGACAGAGCATGAGCAGGGGAAGGGCAGAGAGTGAAGGAGACACAGAATCCGAAGCAGCTCCATGCTCTGAGCTGTCAGCACAGAGCCCAACTCAAGCCTCGAACTCATGAACCGCGAGACAATGACCTGAGCTAAAGTCAGCTACTTAACCGACTGGGCCACCCAGGCGCCCCAGGAAATCATCTAGAAGAGGCCAGGTTCTTAAATATCAGTTGGTTCATTCGTTTAAAAATGAACAGTTTTAGGGGCTGCACTGGTTATATGAGGAGATTCTCCTTTCCTCCAAAGTAACTAGGAGGGAAAAGGCCAAAGTTCTTCATTAAGTTTTTTTTTTTCTCTTGAGTTTTTAAAAATTTTTTTTAACGTTTTATTTTTGAGACAGAGAGAGACAGAGAATGAGCTGGGGAGGGACAGAGAGAGAGAGGGACGCACAGAATCTGAAGCAGGCTCCAGGCTCTGAGCTGTCAGCACAGAGCCTGATGCGGGGCTCAAACCCACGAACGTGAGATCATGACCTGAGCTGAAGTCGGAGGCTTAGCCGACTGAGCCACCCAGGTGCCCCGCTCTCTTGAGTTTTAAAGGAAGAAGGAAGAAACCATCTTTGCCTTAAAAAGTCAGTGCTTTAAATTTCTTTAAGAGCTGTGTAATTTATGCCACCCATCCTTAGTGGACATGGGTCTGAGGACACGTGACTGCACGGACAAGCACGTATCTGCTCTCCCAAGCAAAGCTAAGGATATTCTGACTTCTGTCTTTGAAAATGAAATGTTTCCCTTTTATATTCATATTTACTTATGCCCACTCAGCACTAAATGGTCCTCTTGTCTCATAGAAGAATTACTTCTCATTCCATATGAGTTTTTAGTAGAAAAGTAGGCATGAATGAAGATGAAAGAAGAGAATCAAGCTTGGTAGATTTATGTGTCTTCTCTACAGAATAGTCAACAACTAAGAAGAAAAAAAGCGAAAACCGACAAAATAAAACCATTGCCTAGGAGGGCAAGCACAGAAAAAGATGGTTTAAGAATCCAGATCACTGCCAGGGGGCTCTGGCTTATTACATTTTGATTGCAAACTGGCCGAGGACGTCCTGGTGGACCTGATGCTCTTCCCAGACGAGGACCCCTACAGCGCTCACACTAACAGTGACATCAGGGGGTGAGGAGTGTCAGAATCGCGCTGATGTGCTGGGCTGACATCTGGCCCGGAACAGTGGTAAACATGTTTTATTTAGGCTTTGCCTTTTCCTGAAGGCCAGGGAGGGGGACTAGGAAGTGCATTCCACCCCAGCTTTCCATGAGCAGGCAGTGCTGAGCCAGGGCCAGAGAGCGGAAAGTGGGAGCCCTTGCCCAGATTCCCTGGGTCCCAGCCCGACTGGGCAACCTCTCGCTGTTCTCGGGCTGCAAAGAATGTCCCGTGGAAATGACTTGATTATCCAGGTTAAATTCCTAAGTTAGAGGGTTTTTTTTTTTTTCCTACTCAATCAAGACTACTCTATACGTGAGCCCCACTGATAACTTTCATGACAACTTAAGTTTATGAGTGAGACTACAACTGTTTGCCAGAAAGAACCAAACGGAAACCAAAAAACCAAATTCACACACAGACACACACACACATACACACGTGGTTAGCTCAGTGAATACAGACAGATAGCAGGTCAATTCAGCAAAATGTTCAGAAGACGCTGTCCCCTGGGGAGACCTGGCTTCTCCTACATGCAGACTTTACTCTGAAAGACCCTCAACTCGTTCTGAGTAGCAGAAGCCACTATCTAATGACCCCGAGCTAGAGATTTTGGTGAAATGCATAATAAAACAGAAGTCCCAAAGGCACTATACACTGTTCACTAACTAAAAAGTGAAATGAAAGCGATTTGTTAGGAAGTGGAAATGACGTATGGATGTTATGAATGCAAACAGAAACTTCTGGTCATCCCTCCCAGTAATAGGCTAAGTCATCTCAGAGAGGCAATAGACACCTTTCGGGAGCAATGACACAAAAATCCACACAAGACCATTTAAAAGTGAGTAGTGACGCTTGGAACTATGCCCCATGGAGCACTGAAAACAGAAAGATGGTCCCTTTGAATAGGGGTTTGGTCAAGGCACTGGAGATGACTGGGAATAATACCTCAGTTTTTGAAGGAAGGATGCAGGATTTTAAACAAACACTATTTTACATCCCCTGTGAGGACACCATCTGCTTTGAGTTCTGAAATAAAACGTAGTGGAAAGTTGTAACAGATATGTAAATTACAATGCATTGGCTTACTCTTCACTTCAAGAGAAATTAAAGGCAGAATTCTCCTTTCAAAAAGACTACTTACCAAAACAGTGAGGTTTGTACCCATACTAAACAAACACAAAGGAAAGATGCAGACAGCTATGAATAAAGAAAACCTAGTTCTCAGACTTCAATTAGAATTCAGAAATTTGGGTCAAAAGCGGTGTGCCTTAAGTGAAGAGACAGCCAGAAGGCTTTCTTTTTCCAGAATGTCATTCTTTAGACCATGGAAAGTTGTGCTCAGTGGAGGCAAAACCAGTTAAATTGTTCTCCAGGAGATAATTTCAGAGCTGATTCCTCTAAAAGGCTAATCAGCATTCTGCGCAGGGGCCCTCCTCCCCTTCATGACGTCAAGAACGACTGAGGGGAAAAGTCTTTCTAATGTTAATCCACAGCCCAAGTAACCAGGTCCAAAATCTCCCTGAAGCAGAAGTCAGGACTCCCAACTCCAGCGAGGAACCTCTGTTAACATTTGGTGCTCACAGGGAGCACTGGGGATTTGAACTTATTCTTGTCAGTCATGGCTGACGTAGGCTTTTATAAAAGCAGCTGAATCCGTGAATGTACAAATAAGATGTGTCCAGAGTAAGAGGAATTACATTTCAGTATTGCTGAGAACAATTCTAAAGCTGAAATCAGGAAATTAGGTCTTCAAAACAAAACTGACCAGACCAGACAGAAAAGTCTATTCTTTGCCTTATATTTTTCAATTTATGAGTGTTCTCTACAAAATAGCTTGCTTGCCACACATTTGGTTCCTCCAGTGTTGGTGCGGACATCTGGCCTAGAATGCTTTCTGGGATCATGTGGAATGCAGCACACATCAAAATCAGCCCAATCGGTCTGGGGCCGGAGAGAATTTTCCAGGGAAAGATTGTATCATGAAATGATGGGCCACCCACAAGTCATTAACCTTTCTCCACACCTTCCTAATTTCATATGCAAGAAGTACTTAATTCCCATTCCATATGCAATGAGAACAGAAGACCTCACTGTAGGGAATTAAACCCAGAATGACACCGTGTCAAAAAGGAAAACAACAGTGAGGTCTCCTATGTTCCCCATTTGTCACCCTCCTAGTTAAATTGTGTATTGTTCACAAGGACAGGAGCTACGTCATCGTGTTCAGGCTCTGAATTTAGTGGTGACAATTAATAGATTCTATACAGACATGTACTGGCCAATATGAATTATACCAATTCCTCAGCTCTTAGAAGGTTTGAATTCGGTATAGTGGGTTGAATAGTGGCCCCCAGAGTTCACGTCCACCCAGAACCTAGAATGTGACTGTATTTCTATATGGATCTTTGCAGATGACACAGAGAAGAGAGAGTCATATGAAGATGGAGGTGGACAATGGAACGCCCAAGATTCCTGGAAACCTCCAGAAATTAGGAGGCGGCAGAGGATTCTCAACCTGGAGCCTTCAGACAGAGCGTGGACCTGTCCACACTGGGATTTCAGACTTCCAGTGTCCAAGACTCGGAGAGAATACATTTCTGTTGTTTCAAGCCCCCCAGGGTGTGGTGCTTTGTTACTATCGTCCTAGGAAACGTATTCTCACGGAAAATGAGATCAGTGTAAATAATCAGTTCTGTTTATCATTAACCATTCCAGTAAGACAGAAGACTTCACATCTTAATTTTCTGGTCTGAAGAGGGACATTTCTGTAATGTTGTTTCAATAGGGTTTGGGGAATTCATAAACCTTCAGGTCATTAATAAACTCATCTGTAAATAGTCTATTTTCACTTCCACAATATTATCCCTTCTCTTTTGATCCTCAGGTGATTCTCCAAAGGAAAGACAGCCTCTCTGGGGCCGACACAAGGACCACCAGGGACTCGGCCCTCTCGGTATCCCCGACTTCACATACCCTGGAACACAGAAATAACAAACTTGCTCTAATTCCGACATATTCCCTGGGACTTTGAAGGGCTTCCCTGTCCAGTGTCTGCTGTGTCCTGTGGCGGGGATAACATGGGTTGTGTTAACCTCGCATCTGGGGTCACCCCCCCCCACCTCCGCAGCACGCACTCGTTTCCACCCCCATGAACTCTGACATCTTCCTGAAATCACCTTCTCCCACCCAGGCCGCCGGCCACAACCTTAACTCCTGCTCTCGACATGCCTCTCCTCAGTGCCACCAACCTGCCGCGGCTAGGAGGAAGCTCGTGGGACCGTGCCAAGCTCCCGGTGGGGCCTGTGGGGCCTGTTCCTGCTGGTGGCAGGGGATCCTTGGCACCTTTTTGTGGATATTCCAACAATAACAGAATGTGTGGTCCCAGGACTCCCGAAGAGGGCTCGTACTTCTGAGAGCTATGCTGTGCTGTGGACAAATCTCTCCTACCCTTCCATTCTGTCTAGTACATTTCCTTTTTCTTCTTCTTTTTTTTTAAGCTTATTTATTTTTTTAGTCATCTCTACACCCAATGTGGGGCTCAAACTTGCGACCCTGAGATCAGGAGTCACATGCTCTTCTGACTGACCCAGCCAGGCGCCCCTGTCCAGTACGTTTCTTTTCCTTCATATGTGCCTAGTTCTTGCCTCTGGGAAGCTTTTCCCGACTACTCCAGGCATATCACTTCTTGCACCTATTTTTAAAAATCACTTAGAGCCTTCAGAGAGATTTGTTTTTCTAAATCTTGTATTGTTGGTTCTTGAACAACAGGTTTAAACTGCGTGGGTCCAGCCACAAGCAGACGTTTTTCACAGTGCAGTACTATAAATGTATTTTCTCTTCCTTATGATTTTAATAACATTTTCTCTTCTCTAGCTTACTTGATTGTAAGAATACTGCATATAACACATATCACATATAAAATATGTGTTAGTGGACTGCTATGTTATTGGTGAGGCTTCCGGGCAACAGTAGGCTATTAGCAGTTAAGTTTCTGGGGAGTCAAAAGTTATATTCAGATTTTCGACCATGCATGTAGTCAGAGCCCCCACTCCTGTGTCAAAGGTCAACTGTAAATAATTCCATTATTTCATTTATCATAGTGAGTTGTGAAAGCATTAAAGTATCGCTATCCCAACATGCACCCCAATGTTTACAGCAGCATTATCAGCAATAACCAAGTTATGGAAAGACTCCAAATGTCCACTGACTGATGATGACTGGATAGAGAAGATATTGTAAAGATACGCCATAGAATACTACTCAGCCATAAAAAAGAATGAAATCTTGCCATTTTCAATGCAATCATGTGAAAGGAGTCGGAGAGTATTATGGTAAGTGAAACAAGACAGTCAGAAGGACAAAAATCACATGATTCCACTCATATGTGCAAATTAAGAAACATGAGACATGAACACGGTGGGAAAGAGAGGCAGAGAACAGACTCTTTACTACAGAGGACAAACTGAGTTTTGCGGGAGGAGAGGTAGGTGGGTGGGGGGTTCAATGGGATATTAAGGAGAGCACTTGTGTTTTAAAATTGGGTTTTTTTTAAAATGTTTTTATTTATTTTGAAAGGGAGAGAGAGAGAAAAAGAGAGAGAGCATGCACTTGAGCAGGGGAGGGGCAGAGAGAGAAGGAGACACAGAATCCGAAGCAGGTTCCAGGCTCCGAGCTGTCAGCACAGAGCTAGACATGGGGCTCAAACCTCGAGATCATGACTTGAGCTGAAGTCAGACGCTCCACTGACTGAGCCCCCCAGGTGCCCCAGGAGTGCACTTGTGATGAGCACTGGGTGTTGCATGTAAGTGATATATCACTAAATTCTACACTTGAAATTATTGTGGAATCTAAACAAAACCTGGAAGAAAAACATTTTTTAAATAAAGTATCTCTCTTACTAGGTTGTGAACCTTTGGAAGTCAAAAAGTGCCTTCCTTTCCTCCTTTTGTCACCCCGGTGTTTCACATGGGGTCAGTGATATGGCGGACGCTCAGGAAATATGCTAAGCATGCGCAGTGATATCATGAAAATAAGTCAGATAAGTAAACAGCACGCCACGTGACACAAGCTAGATCTTGCACAACATCAATTCCATCCGTAAATGTACCTGACGCGGAGAAAAACGAAAAGCCTATGGAATCGATTGCTATACTGCAAGTCGTTACACGGATTAACTAGAAAACTGAGTGTCATCACTGCACCTTGCCTGGCGCTAGGATTTTGATGTTGTGCTACATTTTCTGAGGCAAGACATTCCTCATTCTTGATTATTTTGATTTAAGACTATTTTAAGGTTTTGTGTGCCCAACAGATTTGGTGGCCCATTACCTTCTGGTAAGAATGCAGTGACAAGACACGCCACACCTGCCACTATGTTACTTCCGGCAAAGGGAAGGCGGCGTCCAAATCGCTCAATGGTCAGTAAGATCAAGAGGGCTGCAGGCAACTCAACAACTCCCGAGATGAAGAAGTCAATGTACAGGTTGCCTCCTAAAATCCCCAGGCGCATGACAAGTCCTTGATACACCACGGCACTTGTGAACCTGGGGCGACATTGAAAGACAACGGAGATCAAGTAAGACATAACTCCAGCCTGGCCTGCAGACGAAGACACGTCATAAATTCAATACAATGTTTTGAGCTCATCACAAGTCAGACTTACCAAGCAAACATAAGAATAAGTGTGCACTTCCTCATTTGGGGAGTCCTCACCAGATCTACAAAGGATGGATTACTAACTTCCTCATCTGTAACAGTGATCTATACAAGAGAAGCAGATTTCAGTAGCAAATACAGCAAGAAACACCTGCATATTATAGATTTTCATTGACCAGATTCAAAGCCACCGAGTCAAATGATCTGACTGAACTGACAAGGGTCTTTCCATTACTACATCCTAAAACCCGAGAATGAAGTTTTAATTCCCTAGCTGTTTTAAAAGGTCAAATTCACCACGATGTGGTTGCCACACGGATACTTGGGCACGTATCAGCACTGCTGCATTCTAAGCTGACTAAATAAGGAAATATAGTACTTTTTAAAGTAAATACATTTGCGCATTCACGAAATTGGAGAAAATAAATGTGAAAGTGGCAAAAGCAGGGAGAATCCAAAGGAGTGTTTCTTTATTGAATATCAACATGATGTTAACAAACAACATATTATGAAGTTCAAGAGTAAGCACAGCACCAAAGAGATCACTTTGCTTCCATCCATTTCATGGGATCCAGCATCTTTTTGAGCCAGGGAAATTCAGCTCATCTCTACTCGGCCGTCCAAGAAGTTGGTCTTCTTCAATTGCATTAAACAAATATTGCTGTTTGCCTACTACGTATAAGGTACTATCAGGGAAACAAAGCGGAGCCGCAGACCTTGGGTAAGTAACCACAGCTGCTCTGGTCTCGCAGCCACAGGAATCCTACCGCAGTGCCCTCACATGACAGTTCCCGAGCTCTCGCACATTCCGTTTCCCCTGCCCTTTGACCTCCCCAGTCCTGATTCCAGCTCCACTGGAGGTCTTTCTTAACCTTGGGTAGAACTGATGACGCCTGATCTGTGCCTTTCCCCACCTGCATGTCTATCTCCTCCCCCCATGAGCTCTGGGGCTCCAGGAGAGCACTGACTGTGCTGTAGCACCAAGCAAAATGCCCAGTCAATGTTTGGGTGATGACTGAGTGTGAAGCAAGAAGGCCATGTCTGTTCCCCTGGAGCACTGCCCTCAGTCTTTGTCCTACTAAGTGAGAGCCTGGACTAGTAAAGACAGGACCCCTATTATCTGCTTACTCAACTCCACATCTGGTCAAGATTGAGTGGAAATTTAGGCAAAATTTCTTCCAAGACTTTGAGACAGAAGTCTCTCTGCCAGCAGGCACGGGAACTTGACATCAGGCACACTCACACTGATAGTCCTCTGTCAGTCACCCAGCCGAGCATTACACTTGATGGGTCAAACGAAGCTTGATAGCTCCTGTCTAGCTTGCTCTAAGGAAAGTCACACACACACACACACACACACACACACACACACACACACACACGAGCGCAGAGGAAGACTGCAAAATGAATGTCTATGGATCACACTCTCTTCCTCAGTCTGATACTATATTTCTTCTCTACCGAGACACAATTTTTTTCACATTTTAACACCTCTTAAATTGGGATGTGTCCTACAACTGAGCTAATAAGAAAACAATATGTTTAATACTATGTTTAATAGAATGTTTTTCTTACTCAGTGGTTACATATAATGATGGGTTTTACAATCAATAAGGTCCTAGAGTCGGGGAAACAATACTAGTTTCAGCATCTGATACCGAGGAAGACTTCTAATGGATTCCACCATCCATTCTTTTCTCCTCCCTTTTGATAACAGGGTCCACTGAATTTCAGTTGGGCACATGGCTGCCTAGCTCTAGTCACATTTTCTAGTCTCGTTTTCAACTGTGGGTAGCTATTTGACTAAGATCTCAGCAATGAGTTGGGAATAGACACCATGTATTCAAGTTCTAATTACAATCCTTTAAAAAGAAATGGCTTTGCTCTGTATCCACTGCCTTCCCTTTCCTAAGGGATGGAAGGAGAAGATGCTAGTGAACCAGCTTCCACTATACAATCTACTGCAGTTGATGGTGGAGAAACAAGGTAACTGGAACCTGGGTCCTGGAGGCCTTCATGGACCAGAGCTGTCTTACACTGCTGGGCCTACTTACCTCTGGGTGGGTATGTTAAAGACCCTTCTCTTCCTCCCTTTCTTCCCTCCTTCCCTCCCTCCCATCCTTCTTCCCTCCTTCCCTCCCTCCCATCTTTCCTTCCGTCCTTCCTTCCTGCCTTCCTGCCTTCCTACCTTCCTGCCTTCCTTCCTCCCTTCCTCCCTTTCTCCTTTCTTTCTTCCTCCCTTCCTTCCTTTGTTCCTTCCTTCCTTTTTCATTCTATTTTTTGGGTCTCTGTTTCAGCAGCAAGTTGGCATATACTCTCAACTAATACAGTGCTTATTAAAATGTTCCCTGATCGACTCTTTTAAATTCTAAGACCCCCAATAAAGGATTTTTAAAGTCTATCACCTTTGCTGCTCCAAAAATAAAGCAGAAATACCAAAAATGAAAGAACTTAGTATATTACAACAATATATCATTATATGGTTGGTTATCAAGTGTTTCTCACAATTATCTTGTCCATGTGAAAATGGTTCACTTCTAAGGAGCATGGAATACTTGTTAGATTTTGGGCTATTTTATTTGGATTATTTCACTCAATTATCATCAAAACTCACCAAAGTTAATACTTTTCTCAATCCTGTTTTGTAAAAAAAAAAAAAAAAAAAAAAGACAAGGCTTAGTGCATTAAAGATTAAATGGAAGGTAGCTGAGCCAGGATTTGAAATCAGGCAGTCAGTGGAATCTTTTATTCTTAATCCTTGCACTGCACTGTTGAATGTATGAAAATCTTTTTATTCTAGAAAACTTCTTTGTGATTGAGGGTCACTTCAGTTTTAGAGAAGGACATTACACATTTGACCAAAAATCTACTAGCCTTTAGTTAAAACACTATTTTTTGGGAAAAGTTGGATGTGACCAAAATTATTTAGATCTTGAAGATCTTTATTTTTTTATTTTTTAGATCTTGAAGATCTTTAAATTGAAGATATAAACTACCCAAAATGTGAGGGCAGTGTTCCTCCACGGATATATAACTTATTCCAATGCTTTTCTCTTCACTTGTGGCTCTTCCACAGCTCAGACTTGGGTCGGCTTGGTGGTGCTCATTCAGACTATGACTTTTGCCCTGGGGAGCCCCCGAGGGCTCTGCCCATCCACACATCTCCACCACTGTTCACCCAGAGGACACAGGTGGGCAGCAATCTTTTCCTTTTTAAAGCAATATTTGCAATGATTTGTAATGTCTTTCATTTCCTCTTCGGTCTTATTTTCTCCCTGCAGCTATGTCTTGTATGTACAGGGTAAGGCCCCGTACAAATTCACTTTCATTCCTGTCCCAATGTCTACACCCCAGAGTTGAAGGGAAATGATGTATCATATATTTTAAGATCTCTGGTCAAGTCGGATAGATAATTTGACATTTAAACACCTTCGTAGACTTTTCAATTACTCATGGTTTGTGACTATTTCTAACTGACAAAATAACAGCATCTCTTGCCTTTGCGTTAGCTCTGCCGATATCACTTTTTCTTGATTGTATCTCCATGCTGGTTAAGTTCCTTCATGGCCACAGAATTATGACCTGTGAGATTTTGACAAGACAATAGAGGTCTAATGGTCTGACCCAGAGGTTGGCCAACATTTTCTGCAAAGGGCCAGATTATAAGTTGGAAAAGTTGGATGTGACCAAAATAATTTAGATCTTGAAGATCTTTAAATTCAAGATCGAAACTACCCATAACGTGAGGGCAGTGTTCCTCCACGGATAGATCACTTATTTCAGTGATGCCTTTGTCTTCACTTACGGCCAGATTATAAGTACTTTTGGTTTTGTGGACTGTATATAGCCTCTGTTGGAACTACTTAAACTTGACATTGTAGTGTGAAAGCAGCCATAGGTGGATACACAGACAGATGACTGTGGCTGGATTCCAATAAAACTTTGTTTACAAAAACAGGGAGCAGGCCACATTTGGCCCACAAGCTGTAGATTGCTGACCTCTGAGCTACAGGGTTACTGACCGAGGAACTTACAGATACTATTCTTATATCTATCACAGAGAAGAAGTTGAGGCACAGGCAAGAGAAGTAGCTTGCTCAGTGAGAACACACAGACAGGAGGCTGACCCTGAGTCTGTAGATTGCTAACCATTATGCTATGCTGCGTCTGCAGTATGCAGAGTCTAAGATTTATATTATTATTTAAAAATATGTTTGTATCACTTCATTAATAGTTCTTACATGGTAGTGGGATTGTGGTGGTTTTGGCTTTCTTCCTTTTTGCATAAATATTCTCTTAAAATTAAAATTTAAGCCTAGAGCACTTTCCTAAAAAGAAAAAATATAGCTCACCTTTATTTATATTTTTTAATGATTTTTTTTTGAGAGAGAGACAGAGTATGAGCAGGGGAGAGGCAGAGAGAGAGTGACACAGAATCCGAAGCAGGCTCTAGGCTCTGAGCTGTCAGCACAAAGCCTGATGAAGGGCTCGAACTCATGAAACAGGAGATCATGACCCGAGCTGAAGTTGGATGCCCAGCCGACTGAGCCACCCTGGTGCCCCTAGCTCACCTTTAAAGTAATAGCTTTAAGTTAGACCCTAATGTACCTTGTTTTTTTTTTTTTTGTTTTTTGTTTTTTACTGTTGACTCAGTGTCAATCTCCCTGTCTCTTTCTTAACAGAACCTCCACTGCCCCCTCCCCTTAACCAATTTGTGCTCTCAGGGGAGCTGATTTGTTTCCTTTTGTAGGGCAGCAGACCTGATTACTTAAGGGTAATTCTATCCTCTGTGCCAGTGACTGGGCATGGGACCCAATTTGAGTCAATGAGAAATGGGCACGTGACCCAATTTGAGTCAATGAGAATTGGGCATGTGACGCAGTTTGAACCAATGAGAAAAGACCATGAGAAAGTCCTTCACTGACCCTGAGTCAGAGGTTCCTGAAAGAATCTTCTCTCCAGACTCTCAGGAAATTAAGGAGAAAACAGTGGGCTCAACTAGATCTTAGCAGCCATGCTATACCCAGGAGGGAACCACCATAAATATGAAGCCGCCCAGGCAAGAGAGTGGAGAAGAAGGGAACCACGGCTGGATGGGACTGTTGAGACCTAGGTCTCGCCAACCCTGAACAGGGCTGTAACTCTAGAATTCCAGATACACGAGCCAGGAAATGGGCTTCCTGTCTAAGCCCATTTACATTGGTTTTCTGTAACTTGTTGCCAAAAGCAGAATCGTCTGGAGAATTCAGGGCTGAACAATGCTTTGGCACTAATAATCAAATATCTTAGGCAAAATAATTTTGTGTTAAATAATTAAAAATAATTGCTTCTGTATTCCAACTTAGTAAAGATATTTAGTATTAGTCTTAATTTCAAACTCTTAAGATTTAGAATCAAGCAGTCACATGATCTCTGCCTTCCCAAAGCACAGATTTAATGCCTAATACATACCCTCTACCAAAAGAACATGAAGCATGGACAAAACCAAAGGTAATCAAGACCATAAAACCAATCTTGCCTGTACACTGAATGAAGGGATTAATAGTACTTCCAAGCAAGTGAGCATTTTGCCAATTTAAGAGTAAATCCAGCTGGTTTTTGATTTACTGACATGTTCTCCATAGTGACGCAGATATTCTGAAAGATGACCCACTTTCTGGGTGTCCAAAGACCTTGAGAGACTAAACGCAGTATCTTGGATGGAATTCATCCAGTAAAGTCTTGGCAACTGATACGCAGTGGCTGCTGCAGCTATTTTTTATTTTTACGGCAACTTCTAGCTCTGTACTTTGAAATTAAGCTGTGTTTATTTTCTGTTGCCAAAGGGTTACTAAATTTCACTTACTCTGAGTCAGATACAAAAGAGTAGAAAGGCTATATTAGGTTATTATATATACATATTTCAATTGAGATATTTAAATTGAGTTATTGAGATATAACTTTCATACAATAGAATTCAGCAATTCCAAGTGTATATTTCAGTGAGTTTTGACTAATGGGTGGAGGCATAGAAACCCCCCTCCCCACCATCAGCATCATGAGATGGAACATCTCCATTATCCTCAGGAAGTTTCCTCCTAACTCTACAGTCGCCCTCTCCCCCGACTCTTAGTCCCTGGCAACCCCTCATCTGTTTTCTGTCATAACAGTTTTGCCTTTTCTAGAATTGCATATAAATGGAGCCACACAGAACGTTGTCTGTTGTGTCTAGCGTGGTATCATATTTCGTTGTGTGGTTATGCCATCCCAGTGGAATCTGCCCGCTTCGGTTTGGAGCAAAGGAAGCCGGGAAAGGCTCTTGGTAACATTGGTGTGTTTGGACGCTTGTTGCCTAGTGATGTCACTCATAGGAAAAGGTGTTGCTCACAGGTAGGCGTCACATGTCGGTTTCCTGATGTGTATTTACAGAGTTGAGAGCTGTTTATTCTGTCTCTTAATGGTCTTTTCACTCGTCTGAGACTTTACATCACATGAACAGTGATTCAGCTTATGTTAGAAGTGTGCTTTGTTCATCTTTCTTTAATCAATCTAGCTATATTTACAATCTCTCCTGGTGCCTTTCTGAAACCGTTCTTCAAGTTGACATTTTAATTTAAATTGCCAAGGAAGAGAAAGACATTATAAATTACCATCTGTTCTAAATACGGTATCAGAGTTCCCCCGATTTGGGACTGGTTTCTGGTCAAGAGGACGACCAGCCAGAGAGCATCTGGGGGGCTCGGTAGGTTAAGTGTCGGACTTCAGCTCAGGTTGTGATCCTCCCCGCTCGTGGGTTCGAGCTCTGCATTGGGCTCTGTGCTGACAGTCGACAACTCAGAGCCCGGAGCCTGCTTCAAATTCTGTCTGCTCTCTGCCCCTTCTTCACTCAAGCGTATGCTCTCTCTCTTTGTCTAAATATAAATAAACATTAAAAACAATTTTATAAAAAGGACAACCAGCCATAATCAGGCCAGAGACACAGTGTTTTGCTCAGAATGTTTTCTTCCTGGCCCATTACTTGAACTCTGTGGACCTTACTTCTCTCGTCAGGAGTGTGAGGACAGTAAACATTACTTCACTAGTATTTTGAAGATCCAATTAGATAATCCATCTACACACACACACACACACACACACACACACACACACAACCCACACACACACACACACAGCGCTCAGTAATGGAAGCGGTATTACTATCTTTTTTTTATAACATTTCAGAGTTATTTACTTCCAAATGATGATTCCTTGGCACTTTGTTATCTTTTCAGTTAGTAAACTGTAGCTAATGCCATAATCCGTACAGGGAGATGTTTTTAAAGGTACTCTGCTCTGGAAAACAGTGTGGAGGTTCCCGAAAAAATTAAAAACAGAACTCTCCTATGATCCAGCAATGGCACTGCTAGGAATTTACCCAAGGGATACAGGACTGCTGATGCATGGGGGCTCATGTACCCCAATGTTCATAGCGGAACTTTCAACAATAGCCAAATTATGGAAAGAGCCTAAATGTCCATCACCTGACAAATGAATAAAGAAGATGTGGTTATCTATACCATGGAACACTACTTGGCAATGAGAAAGAATGAAATCTGGCCATTCGTGGCAACAAGGATGGAACTCGAGGGTGTCATGCTGAGTGAAATAAGTCAGGCAGAGAAGGGCAGATACCATGTTTTCACTCATAGGTGGATCTTGAGAAACTTAACAGAGGACCATGGGGGAGGGATGGGGAAAAATGTTACAGAGACAGAGGGAGGCAAACCATAAGAGACTCTTAAATACAGAGAACAAACTGAGGGTTGATGGGGGAGAGGGAGAAGGCAAAGTGGGTGATGGGCATGGAGGAGGGCGCTTGTTGGGATGAGCACTGAGTATTGTATGGAAACCAATTTGACCATAAATTACATTAAAAAACAAGAAAAATCAAATAACAATAAGTAAATAAGTAAATAAAGGCACCCTGTTGGGAATCCCTTTATAAAGAGAATGGTCAATCCTTTTTCAAGGATTTTTTTTATATGGAATTACCTTATGCATAACAGGTATATTTAATGTCAGTTTGGCACTGCTGGTCTCCCAGGCCTCAGGCCAGGTAATTTTTCAAGAATGGACCCACAGCAGATGACGCTTAGCGCAGGTGCGTCTCTACGCGTGCGTGGTCTGTGCATCAGCAGTGCGGCCTTCACCCGCCAGCTCGCTCACCACGCCTCAACCCAGATTAGGGAATCAGAATCTGCTTTTTTACAACACCCAAGGAGACTCATGTAAGAAGCACGGATAGTCAGTGAGTCGTCCCGCCTCAGTGCTGCCTCCTAGAGTTTACTTTTCCCAAACTGAGAATAGAGACGCACTCCCACCCCCACCCCCGCTCCCCCCAGGCTTCAGAGGAAAGAACAGGTTCAAAGGGGCTGCCACGGTGGGGGCAGGGCGGGGACAATATCGGGTGGCTGCGTCTCCAGCCTTGCAGTTTCATCTGGTTGCTCTCAACAGGTGGATTTCTCCTCTGTTGCCATATTTCACAAGGAAAAGGAAGCCACCTGAGAAGGAGGCTCATCGTGTTCTTGTTCTTGACAAGTTGTCCCTGGTTCCCTAAAGGGACTAGAAGCCTTGACTCTCTCAGAAACCTGTGAGAACAAAATACTACTTGGGGATTTCGGACTCACCGATTTGGAGGACCAGGGGCCACCTTCCAAGTTCAACTGCCCACAGGGGCCAGAAGGCAGGGCTGGCCGGGAGGAAGGCCACAGGTGCCTGCTGGGTATGCATGCCCCCACCCCTCGCCCCCTGCCTCGTGCACACCCCCATCAGTGAGATGAAGGCCAGCGCCGGAAGGTCCGAGGATAAGTGTTTAATACTAGAAAGCCCAGGTCAGCTTATAGGTGGCGAGAGTGCTCCCTGGAATCCATAAAAGAGAATTTGTCAAGTAACCCACAGTGCTTTGGGAATTGTTTAAAACCTCATTCTATTCTGAAACAGGAGGACATAAGGGAGCCTGGGTTGGCTCAGTAAGTTAAGCTCAGTCATGAGCTTACTTAGTAAGTAAGTTTGGCTCAGGTCATGATCTCATGGTTCATGGGTTCGAGCCCCTCATCAGGCTCTGTGCTGACAGTGCACAGCCTGCTTGGGATCTCTCTCCGTCCCTCCTCAACTTGTGCGTGCATGTGTCCTCTCTCTTTCTCTCTCTCAAAATAAATAAACTTTAAGAAAAATAAGAGTAGATAAAATATTTACCATATGGAGTTGATAGTAAAAGGAAAAGTTCATATTTAAATTATGATGAGTATTTGCCTCTTATTAAAGTAGTTAAAGACACATCTCAGTCACGTGGACTGATGCCATCCAACAAAATTTTAGGGTAAGTTACGTAGTTCAGTTTAAATTTTCTAGAAGCCACATGAAAAGGGTTGAAAAAAAAACAGGGAAAATTAATTCTAATAAAATGTTCCATTGAATCTAATCTATAGATTTCAACAGGTAATTAACATGACATTGATAAGTGCCCTATGAGGTTCACCACGCAGCCTGCTCTGACAGCTCACACCAGTTCAGACTGGCCACACCGCAAGGCTCCATGCCCGCACGTGGCTAGTGGGTGCTGTATTGGACAGGGCGGGTCCCAAGCACCTCGGGCCCAGCCAGGTCTCCTGTTAGGTGCTGTGCAGAGAAGAGATTGTTCTATTCGCTTGGGTCTGGCCGGAGAGAGCCACCCCCCGTCCACTCCCCAAGCAGGTGCGCTGCCTAGAACAGCAAAAGCGCATCTCTCCAGAGGTCCCACGAGGGGTCCAAAGTCCAGACTCAATATTAGCAAAGGTTAATGGGTTGCAGCTGTGGGTCACATGTTGGAACATTTCTCCATTTCTTAAAAACAAACTGGAAGAGATTTGGGGGGGGGGTGTTAAAGTAAGAAAGAGAGAAAGAAGAAAAGGTGTTCTCAGACCCAAAACGCTAACCGAAAAGGCTCAGAACTTGGACGGGGCGGAGGGGCGGTGGGGAGCACCACAAGTGCTGCTAGAGGACTGAACTGAACATGTCCCTCAACTCTCCAATAGCACCCATACATGTCAGTGACAATCACTGAAACAGTAAAGTTCTAAATCTCACATCTTAAAGGACGCCCAGTGTCTTATACTAAAGTAGCATGCTTGGATTCCCAAAACTTTTAGTTCTATGAATATGCAAATTGAGTATCTAGGAGTCACTGGCGTGCCAAAGACTTTTTTTTAAAAAGAGAAGGCAAAAAGCTAGAATTAAAGTCATCTGATATGCCACAAATGGAAGCCAAAACCACATGCTCATTAATCTTATCATCATTTCTTTTCAATCTTCGGAATGCTTCAGAAATGGCTGTAACAAGAACACAACCTTGAACATGATAATACTAGGAGAAACTCGTGAGACGGCCCTTCTCTTCACCCGCTGGGGGGGAGGGGTGGTGTTTTCCACTGGGTTCTGTGAGCTGTTGCCCAACGTCGGCTCTCTTTTCCAGATGTTCAGGTATTTGCAGGATTCCAGTAAAATGACAACTTCACCCAGTCAGGTTCCTGGCAGGTGCCTTTCTGCCTCAGGCCATGAGCATAAAGGACTCCCGCCTCTACTCTGGCTTGGCAGCCCTTTCTGGACAGACCAAGGACAGCCAGGTGGCATCGGGCTCCGGCACACAAGTGCCCAGGGCCCTGGTGCCAGAGCGAAGCCAGGACCCTCTTCACAGGGAGCCTGCGAGTTAATATCAGCTATGTCCTGCAGGTCCACCAAAGGACGGGGTCTCTCTCTTTTCCCTCCTCCGGCCTCTCCCAGCCTCTCTGCAAGCAGAGGTGGGGTCCCCGCCTAGCCCCCCAGTGCTCTCCATCCGCTTGGTTCTCGGGCATCTGTTTGGGGCATTTTGTGCGAATCCCTGCCCCGAACTGGCCCCAGCCTGCCGGCTGTGCCGGTGGAGAGGCCTGACTCCCGTCCACCTGCTCCAGGGCCCTCCTTCCGCTCCCAGGGTGCCCCAAAGCTGGGGCTTCTCTCACTGCAAACGGATCTTCATAATTTCTACTCTATCCTTCCATAGCAACGTTTAAAATGTGTGTATATTTTGACCAAATCTTTTTTTTTACTGGTATAAAGGTGAAGCTTATTTTGCAGTAATAATTTGAGTTGAAAAGCATTGAACTTCCTGAGTCAAGGTTTCTCAAATTGAATCCTATACTCTTAATCATTTGTTTCTGTCTTAAAAGAGGTCTATGGTGGTACTTATCAGCAATGTTTGCCAAATACTTTTGCTTCCCTTCCCCCACCCTTCCCCCATTATGGGGGCATGGTAAGATTGCCCTTCTTGGCCCCCTGTGCCTGGGTAGGGCCAGCTACCCAAATCTGCCAAAGACTTGTGGGCATTTCACTGCTAAAGCAAGACGCCCTCAGATTCTCTCTTTCCTCTGACGGTCCAGGCAGCAGCCCCTAGGACGGCCTGGATTATAGGCTGAGAACCCCACTCGGAGGAGAGGAGCCCCAGGGAACGCACGGGGCACAGACAAGACTCAGCCCTTTATTGTTTTAAGCCACTGAGATTTGGGGCGTGCTCGCTACACACATGCCTAGCTTATCCTGAGTGACCAAGAGTCTGAGGATTTTACAAGTTTACCCAGAAGACCTCTGGTCCACACCTTTATCCTGATGGGAATTTACCATGCTAAGCACTAAGTTTCTATTTTGAATTAAACTTAGACTGGCTGACTTAAATTTGGAAAAACTGCAACCTTTATGATTTTGTTTATTTCTCCTATTGAATAACCGCCTTCGACAAAATCGCACCATTAAAGCCCCTAAAAGGAAATGACGACTATTTCTACTGCATTTTTGATTTGTAGGCATGAATTGGTTTATCGTAGAAGTAAACCATGAAAGAGTAATACTGAAGCAGAGAGCGTTGGTGAGAGCTGCCAGCCTGTGGACGGCTTTTAGCTAAGAGCTTGTGCAACTGCCAGAGTAAAGAAAAAGTTAATCAAATTTCAACCCCAAGTAGATCTCATGAAGGTGTTGGATCTAAAAATCACGATCTCTGGGCGCCTGGGTGGCTAAATCGGTTAAGCAGCTGACTTTGGCTCAGGTCATGATCTCATGGTTCATGGGTTTGAGCCCCACGTCGGGCTCTGTGCTGACAGCTCGGAGCCTGGAGCCTGCTTTGGATTCTGTGTCTCCCTCTCTCTCTGCCCCTCCTCTGCTCATGCTCTTTCTCTTAAAAATAAGTAAATGTTAAAAAATTTTTTTAATAGTTTATTGTCAAATTGGTTTCCATATAACACCCAGTGCTTCTCCCCACAAGTGCCCCCACCATGACCATCACCCCGTCCCCTCCCTTCCCCTCCCCCTCAGTCCATTTTTTAAATAAAAAAATAAATAAAAATCATGATCTCTTTGCATTTCCAAAGTGCGCTCATACATGTCACCCCGCTTTAAGAGCTACAGAGAGGGCTGGCATTCCTGTCTCAGAGAGCAAATCTCATTTTTTAAAATGTTTACTTATTTTTGAGAGAGAGAGAGAGAGCAAGAGAGAGAGGGAGAGAGCATAAGTGGGGGAGGGGAAGAGAGGGGGGCACAGAGGATCCAACGTGGGCTCTGTGCTGACAGCAGGGAGCCCAATACGGTACTCAAACTCACAAACCGTGAGATCATGACCTGAGCTGAAGCCGGACTCTTAACTGACTGAGCCACCCAGGCGCCTCTGCAAATTTCATTATTTAAAGGAATGCTGAGTATTTGGAGGAACAATCCTGTCCCTTCTGCCTTTGCATTACTGGTGTCCAGGTTTGAAGAGTTCTTCTGCCTCATGCCAGGGATGAATAGAATAATAAAGTGTGCTAGAGAAGAGGATAAGATTTGGGGCACTTATTAACAAAAATATATTTATCTTTTTCTTCTGAGAGAGAGAGAGAGAGAGGGAGAAGGAGAGGGGCAGAGAGAGAAAGAGAAAGAGAAAGAGAATCTTAAGCAGGCTCCATGCCCACCGCGCGGGGCCTGCCACGGGCCTCCATCTCACCACCGAGAGATCATGGCCCCCAACCAACTGAGCCCCCGCAGGCGCCCCGTATTCATCTTTTAAGGCCAGGAATGTGAAGATGACTGATAGTGTGCAGGGCTCTGGGGTCTAAATGTTGTGACTTTTACCTATATCTTTATCAGATGGAGCTGTGCACGCGTGTTTTCACTGATAACCCCTGCGACTCGTCTGGAACCTGGCTCAAGTCTGCAGCACAGACGCACGTATTTAAGTGACCAATTATTTGATCCCTTAAAAGTAGGAGACAGGCTTTAGCTTGTAAACTGATTCAGACTCTGAAACAGAAACTTGATAAGTGATGAAGTTGCTTATTAGCTGGTGCTCAAAACAAAACAAATCAAAAAACACCGGCTCAGCATTGAAACAAACGAAGGTGGACCACCGCTTCTCAGTCAGAATGGCGAGCTGCAGGAGAATTCGGTCATGACTGCGGGAGCTAAAGCCATAGCTAATAGGGGAATATCTCTGCAGCCCTGACGTAGAAGAATACTCCTTAAACAAAACCTATAATACAATCAATAAGCAAAAATATATACTCATTTGCCTGTATCGAATAAGTTTAAGGCTTTAAGAATTTTTGTTCAATGAAGAAAAAAATAGGCAAAGTTAAAAGTAACTAAAACTTTGAGGAGAAGATACTTGGAATGTCTAAAACCATCAAGGGGTGGTGGTTTTTAGAATATAAAAGGAGATCCTATAAATTGAAGGAGACAAATACCAGAGAATCCAACACACGTGGACAAGGACACTGCGAGGCAATCCATGGAGAAGGAACCCAAACAGCAAAGCAAGACGCTTGAAGATACGCTGAATCTCACTAGTAACCTGAGATGTGCCACGTAAAACATCCAGGAGGCAGGCCAAAGTTAGAAGATCGGGAGATATCAGATGTGCGTGGGCATCTGGATGCTCGATTGGTATACACATGACTCACGCCCTTCACTCAGGGCACGAAGCCTGCATGCCTCACAGGACCCCACATGACACTCCACGGGGAGCCTCCAAATCTTGCCTTCTGTCGGTACCTCAGAAACCCCTTCATTTCATGTTTATTTGCTTGCATTGGTGGATGCTGGGAAATGTTTCCTATGACAGTCAAGTACAACTGAAGAGTCAAAAGACTAGTTGAAATGTACCTCCATAAATATCAAAATCCTTGGTGCATTCTGGAATTTGCAAGTTTCTCCTCCCTTTCCATGATTTGCAAAAAATTCTTTTCATACAGCTACTTATTGTTCAGTGATATGTCCTTTATTGTTCAATGCAGAGCAATCATTAAAGCGGGAGGAGATGCTTCTAGGTACAAGCCATGAGCAGGTGGCACACGCCATCCCTGGATTCTGTTTCTGGAGGTTTTCGATAATGAAGCATTGTTCAGTCTCATGGCCTGACTCTGGACCACGGTAATGTGCATCAATGTTAGCCTGTGCACACGATTTACCCTAATTTTGAACTGTGAATTGCCTTATTATATTTCAACAAATATACAGGTTTGTTTTCATCATTAACAGCTATACTGACTGAGATCCAATTAGAATACCTTCCTATTTATAAAAAAATGCCATCAATATAAAAACACACTGAAATGGTTTCCAAACCCTGCATGTGAAATCTAAGTTGTCCTTCAACTTGAAACGACAAGGATTTAGATTTAGTTCTATTAAACTTCCCTACATGATGAAAGTGAGTATAGTTGAACAGATAAGGAATTACCAGTCATGGACACTGAAAACAGCTCAAAAACGACAAAAGAAACAAAAAAGCAACCACAAAGAATTGGAAAAAAAAAACACAAAGCATCTTGAATGCCTGTCAAGAGACATTTTTTGAAAGTGAATATTACACAGGGGTTGTTTAAAAAGCAGGTATTTTGAACACAGCACTTGGTAACTATTTGCTGACTAACTAGATGTACAAATTACAATGAGTACCAGCTACCCTGAGTGAGTCAGCGTCCTTTTGCTTCTGGGCAGCTTCGTGTCAATGAAACGCAAATGGATTTTCTAAACATGTGACTACCAAATAAAATATTCTGTGCTTCACTTGGCAATGTGAAAAATATTTTCACGGCAATGAACAATGACTTGTTGAACCTGAGAAGCTGGCTATGTTTAGGCAACAAAGCCTACCAAATAGTTTATAGAACTTGGGAAGAGAGGATATGGTAAAAAACACATCAAGTAGGCCCTATAGTTCACTCACATGCCATAAAAAAGTCTGTCCCCTATTAATTTTGAAGCACTCTCTGTAAATACAGCATATAAACTGCCATAAATGGCAGAGTGAATACTTCAATTGTCTTTTTTTTTAATTTATTTATTTTTGAGAGAGTGCACTCGTTGGTGAGGGGCAGAGAGACAGGGAGGCAGAGAATCCCATCCAGGCTCCATGTTGTCAGTGCAGAGCCTGAGGCAGGGCTCAAACTCATGAACTCTGAGATCATGACCTGAGCTGAAATCAGGAGTTGGATGCTTAACCAACTGAGCCACCCAGGTACCCCTTCAATGTCCTTAGTAAAATTTGCCTAATGTCTCAAAGACAACTAGTTAAGCCTGGAGACCACACTTAATGATCAAAACATGAGGAGAAGTACTTAAACTCTATTGCCCTCTGTCCCATGCCAAGCATTCATTCTGTAGGCCTCCCTCTTTCTTCCTCCAGACCTAAACTATTTGTGTGTGTTGGCTCTGAAATGCAAGCAGGAAAGAAATCCAGGATTCACCTTTGAGGGGTAGCAAGGCAATGGTACACCAAGTCACTCAGCTCTTCCTACTTAACATGTAGAACTTGTCCATGAGGTCAGTGGAAGGGCAGAACACAATGAACCTGAGTTTACTTTATTGAATGAAAAGTTGAAAGACTCTTAGAAGCTGTCAGGATTCTATGTTTATGAAGACTTTGAGACATCCTTCAGCTTTTCCTGAGAACGTCACACAACTTCAACTGTGACAGCTCAGACAACAGTTGTTCAACAGATGGAGGCTAATCCTACTGGTGCTGACAGACCAGTGACTCCTATCCTTCCTGAGCATTAGGACTTCCAGTTAGTGTTAAAGAATGTAACAGCTGCCCATATCATAGGAATTGTGCTTTTAATTTCTGTTCATTGAGACCACATAATGACACAGATTTACTACCAACCCAATAACACCTTCTAACTCATTAGTTATTATTCAGAGCAAATGCATCCACCTTCATCTGAAAACATAGGACATATTTATCCAAGGTGTATTAATTCACTCTACAGATAAGGCTTGGTTGCAAATGGCTCGAGGACTCTTGCAGTATTTCCATGGTGCCCAAGGATCTGTGGCCCACTGAGACAGACTGCCACAGGATTATCCCATCCACCGTGGGGCTGAGGCTACAGGTGCTGGGTGGCAGCCGTGTTAGCAGGGTTTCTATCTGGTCGCCCTCCATGCCTGTTACTAGGGTAGGTGACGGAGATTCGCTTTTACATGCAAGTTTCCTCTAGCAGGAAGAGTGTCCTGTGTTCTGGCCATTTCTCCCAACATTCCTTAGGTTTTTCTTTTGGGACAGACATAAAGACTTCTCCACTCTCAGCCCTCCCTTGCCCAGTCACGTTAAGAAGGGGGCAGTCACTATGTGGAGAAGGAGGGCTTCCTCCCAATCAGGTTCCCTTTCAACAGCACCGAATTCAAAGAAAAAAGAAAACAGCACAGGTCTGCATTATTTGTTCCCAAACAAGGAATCTAGCCATCTCTGGGTTGTGTGGGCCTCGTCCCCTTGCACCTGCACCCGCATGAGGAAGTGTTGCTATGGCAACGCAATCCATGTTCTTCATCCAGCCATCTGGGTGCCCTCTCAGGAAAGAGATGATTTATCCCATGAAAAATCTAGCACCTGACATCTTTTTCATACCGTTTTCCCGGATGGACCTTGGGCGGGGAAAACAAGCGGATCTTAGTGTGCTCTCTCCTTCACCCTTCAGCACAATTTCCTCCTGTGTTTATTCGCATCAATGGAGCTCGTCTGTGTACACCAGCAATCAACTTGGCCTTGGAGAATTTAAATGACTTCACCTGCTCCCCAGGCCGCATCTCTTTTCTTTGGATTATTTCCTGAACAAAGGCAGCTTTCCTGGTGGGATGAAGATCCAGCAACCAGTATTGTCATGGTGACAGCAGCTCTGGATTAGGAGTAACGCCCAGAGTGCCTGCCAGGGCGCTGGATCCACACAGGCCTCTGGACCCCCATCGCCTTCGCGGCAGGGAACGCTTTCACAAAGAGCTAGTATTTCCTCATTTATTCACAGTGGGGAAGCACAGCAATTGGGATTGCACAGACTGATTTTGCCAAAAACACGAGACAGGGCCAAATGGCTCAGGATCAAAATGCTTGGAAAAGCTGACCATCTTTCTTGCTCAGACAGAGCGTGAACGTTTCAAAGACGGTATTAGAGGGCCGTTCTCTTGGCAGATGCTTGAAAAAGCAAAAGAAAGAGCAAACCCACTCCCCTATTCTATGAGAGAGAGCGATCCAGAATCAAAATAATTGAATTCGGCATTTTCACAATGTCCACAAAAGAGAGCTACCATTACTAGCAGAATAGGAAAAGCCTGTGTGGCGTATTCATTTTGTTTTATATTTGAATTCATTCTGTTCATCGTCTGCCCGGGCCTGGGCTAGGCGGAAAGAGGCAAATGCCCCTACAGGGTGCTGGGGCTGGAAGGGGAGGGCCATTCCTCCCAAGGGCAGGGATCAGTCTTCAAGTAGGAAAAAGGGAGGGGTCCCTGATCCCCAGATTCTGTAACTGATGAATGACTAGCTGACCAGAGCGTGGCACTCTCCCCCGCAGAGTCTTGCCTGGGATGTCTGCTGGAGTCTCAGTAGTAGGGACAGCAGGTCACGCGCAAAGGGAAGGGGCCATGGCTCTGAGCCTGGCCACGAACGGGACTAGGGCCTGCAGGTGGAGAAGCCAGTGCGAGGGAGGACGTGCAAGGGTCTTCCACGGGCCGGCAGTGCTGGCTGTGGTCTGGGATGAGTCTGGAGGGGGGTTCGTAGCAGCGGTAGTCTCTCAAAAGAGCAGGTGCCAGTCATCAAGAGAATGCGGCCTCTGGCTTTCAGAGAGCCAATGGGTATGAATATAAGCAGCAGGCTCCTACTTTGAAGAGACAGCAGGGCAAAAATTAAGCAAGGGTCAGGGCCTCTAATAGGCTAAGGGTTCTAATCAGACTTCTTTATTTAAGTTTGTTTATTTATTTTGAGCAAGGAGAGAGAGCATGTGTGTGGGGTGAGCAGGGGAGGGGCAGAGAGAGAGAGGGAGAGACAGGCTCCGAGTATCAGCGTAGAGCTTGATGTGAGTTTCGATCCTGCGAAATGTGAGATCATGACCTGAGCCAAAACCAAGAGTTGGATGCTTAACCAACAGACCTAGGCACCCCAAATAGGCCAAGGCTCAAGACCAAATTAAGAACTAGAATAGGAACTGGGGAGTAAGTAAATAAATCAACTATGTGCAGCCTTCTGTGTGTTTATCAGATGTCAGTAAAGTGTTATTTTAAAAAAGAAATATCATTTCCTGTGGAACTACACATAAAGGCTATAAAAGTAAAAAAGTGGGAGGAGGGGAGAGAGAGAAAAGAAACAAGGGGTTGAAGACGAGAAGGCCAGAAAAAGAAGGGTCTGGTCGGCCCTGAGGTGCAGCCGCCTGCATCTGACTTTGGGACCAGTCCAGCGAGCAGACTCAGAGCCCAGGCTCTAGTGGGGCTGGGAGTAGCTCACAGGCATCGTGGGTCACGGGCAGGCAGGCAGATGTGAAGCCCACATTTCTAAATCTTTGTATCTTCCTCTGAGCACAGCCAGGCGGGCGAGGACCGACCAGCTTGTCCCAGTTTGCCTGAGACTTTCTCGGACTTCCCATATCCTGGGAATCCCCCCAGTTCTGGGCAAATGCAGACAGCTGGTCACCCTACTGGCCTCCTCCTGAGTCCACTGTTCTGGGTTCTGGAGATCCCACTACCCGCTAGTGATGTGTCATGAGGCACCGGGACTGATGGGCAGGATCGAACACACGGAGTGTAAGTAATAGTAACGCTGCATGCTTTCCCTTCATACTTTCCTGACTGATGCTTTTTAAGCATTAACTTGTATTTAAATGAAATAGTTAAGATTCTGACAAAGGCGTACGGCTCAGTTATTTCTAGAAGGAATCTGGAAGTTGGGTGTGAAAAACTGGGAGAGGACGGGGGCCCTGTTTCTCCGGGGTTCCCCACTCCAGATGCTGCTCTTCGGGGAGGTGTCCCAAACACCTGCCTAATCTACTCCAAAGCTGTGATCTCATTCCATAAAAGACCTGTCACTCGGGTTCCTAGCTCAGGGAAAGCCATGTGCCACTCTGGAACATCCCCCGCTCAGTATTTGTACAGGTCAAACGAGAGTCCACTGACCTGGAAAGAGTTAAGACAGAATTTCCTTTTGTGGAAGGGGCTTACAATTTAATCACCCAGTTCAGGGTGGGGGTGGGGAGGGGGAGAGGCAGGTGGGGGGGAAAGGAGTTCACTCTGGATTCAAAAGTCCAATGGAAGGGATAGAGCATTTGATTGCAAAAGTCCAATGGTACTGTTTTTGTGGCTGTTTTTATTGTAGTATTTTCCCTGTTTTCAGGCTTTTTTTTTCATGCAACATTTTACCCTTTCTGTGCAATACTGTTTTGTTTTTAAAAGTTAAAAACGTGGGAACTAGGCCAAATCATGGAAAGAGCCTAAATTTCCATCAACTGATGAATGGATCAAGATGTGATTTATATATACAATGGAGTATTACATGGCAATGAGAAAGAATGAAATCTGGCCATTTGTAGCAACATAGATGGACCTCCAGGGTGTCATGCTAAGAGAAATAGGTCAGGCAGAGAAGGACAGATACCATATGTTTGCACTCATAGGTCTAACAGGAGAAACCTAACAGAGGACCATGGGGGAGGGGAACAAGGGAAAAAGAGTTAGGGAGAGAGAAGGAGGCAAATCATGAGAGACTCTTGAATACTGAAAACACACTGAGGGCTGAAGAGGGAGGGGGAAAGTGGAGGGGGGGTGATGGCCATGGAGGAGGGCACTTGTGGGGAAGAGCACTGGGTGTTATATGGAAACCAACTTGACAATAAACTATAAAAAATGATAATAAAAAAATAAATATAGGTCATTCATTGAACTCAGGCTATTTGTGAAAATGTATTTAGGTAGAGTGCTATTAAATTAACTCTCAGCTCCAAAGGCCCATTCTATGTTAGCTATATGAAGTGTCCTGCTATTTTTTATGCATTCAAGAATATTCTAAATGAAAGTTAATGTGGTGGCATGCATATTACAGCAATAATTTTTATCTGTCATTTTTAAGGGGAATGGCTTTCTTTGCCTGTTGGCACCATTTATTCTGTGTAAGGTCAAAGACTGAAGCTGGAATTCTGTGAAGGGAAAGTGATATGTGACTTTCCAGTGACTCTCTTTCCAGTATCCTCCGCTGTTTTCCAGACTCACGCCTTTCCCACTCTTGACATGGGAACTGGACTGAGCCCCCCTTGGCCACTGCTTGGGCCTGAACTACTTTCTCTGTAATTGAATTCCATGAAGAGAGTTTTCAAGTCCCGAGACGGTAATTAAACACAGCATTAACAAAGAGTGCAATAATTGGACTGAAATCCCACACAGCCCACATGGGCTTCATGACAGCCAGAATCCTGGTGTGGTTCCTTCTTTGGAAAAACAAAAGTTAAGCTTATAAAAATCCCCCCTTGAAAGGAAATGTCATAAACAGACATTCCCAAAGCTGGAAAGTCCCTCTCTGGAGCGATATTGGTGACTGTGTGACAGTTTGTTAAAATATCAAAAAGATGGCAGCTATAAAAGTTGGAAATCACTCTGGTAACTGACGTAATCTTAAACTTAGCCTGATACTATCTGATGAGGTCTTAGTCTTTTCTATTTTCTATTTTTTATATATTTACTTAAAAGTGGGATCATTGATGATGATCCCTTTGGGATGGGAAAGCTCAAACATTAGCTCTTGATGTTACTTAAACACGGCACCAGGGACACTGCCTGTGAGTGTATTTATACATGAATGGGTATGAATATGACATCCAGTACTTATATTTTAATAAGTTGTAGATTAGCTGTGAACAATGAACTATATAGGCAAAGCATCAAAATAAAGAAATTACAATCAAGCCTTATTGCTATTTGGGGCCAACACAGAACAACAACGTCACTAACAAGTATGGACATTTTCAGGTCTGCGCTGTAGAGGCTCTTTATTAACGAGAACTGCAACATACTCTTTTCCATGAGCGCATCGCAAACAAAGACAAGACGGGAGGAGGAGGGGAGGAGAGGGAGCTTTAGGATAACAGCTTTTAAAATCCTTCAGAAAAAAAATGAAAGCACAGCCACAGCCACAATTGCTACCTGTGCAGTTGTCTTGTCTGGGTTGGTGAGCGACAAAAGCTGTTTGAGCAGTGTATTGGTTAAATAATGCTGCACAACAGCCATCGATCTCAGTGACGTAAAATAAGCATTCGTCCAGCTCACACGAATGTGAGGTGGCTGAGAGACTGCTGATCTAGCTTTGGGAAGGTTTGCTAAATAAGCTCTACTCCAAGTGCCTCTCAGCCCGCCCCCACCCCGGGGCCAGGAGGCAAGCCAGGGAATATTCTGGTGATGGCTGAAGCGCAGAAAGCAAGTCCACATTCCAAGATGCCACTGCGCCATGTCTGGTGGTAACCTGCCACTGGCCAAAGCAACTCACATGGTCAAAGCCAAAGTCAAAGGGCAGGACATACATTTCACCTGCCATGAGACCAAAGTGAGTCAGGCTGCCCAGTATCAATGGAACCAGGAAGTATTTTCATCCAATGGAAACGTGGGGGGTGGACACGAATATTTCAAACAATAATCTAAACTAGCACAGTCCACTGTCACCTAGATGACCAAAATTGTGTTGAGTCCCTACATCCTACTCTGGCAGTTGAAACAGCGCTATTGTGGTCAGCTACATTAGTTAGCTATGGCCGCCATAACAGACACCCTCAAATGTCCAGAGCACACTGAGGCACATTTAGCCGACTGTAGTTTAGGCCAAGCCTGACTCAGCGGGGAAGTATGTCTGCCTGCCCCGGGGACATTGCTGCCAGTCACACAGCCATGGGTGTGTGAGTGTATAATCCTCTTACAGAGAGGGGTGAAGAGCTGGGAACAAAACCACGGTCTATCACAAGTAGTACCACTCCGGGATGAGAAAAGGTCACTGAACAACAATTCCCACTCTCCACCAAGTACCTAGTCTACTACTACCGAAGCCTGAGCCCTCTTGAAAACTTGCCCGCTTTCTCATCTATTTTGACACACATTCAGTTGTTAGGGCAATGGCCATCTCTTCAGACCAGCACTGCCATTCGATGCCTCGTTCAGTCACATACACAGTGCTGGTGCATGCCTACTGCACGAGAATGGGAAGTTGAATCCATTGATAACTTACTAGGTACGAGGCAAGAAACAACACACTAGAGGTGGCAGGTAGGAATCCTACTGCATGGAGAATTTAGGACATCTTCTGTGAAAGAGAGCATGTTTGAAGCTAGATCTTTTGATCCACACAAAATAGACCAGCTCTTTGGCACCAGCGATAGGACTGGCTGAGGTTTGGAGGTGGCTGAGGAGGACAACATAGCTACCAGGCCTCCTGGAGCTGTGCCTCGAGCAGATCCTTTCTAGTTCATTCTAGCTTCACTGCAATCAATGATGTGCACCCTTAGGATGAGGTGGGAATTGGAGAGGTCTTGGAAGATGCGATAATGTACATGATAATACATTCTTCCAAAAGCCAGGATTTACTTAAAAAGTTCTGTGGAAAGAGGAAAGGCTATGATACTTGGGCATGGGGAGGGAGTCCTTGAGATTATATCCAGAGAGCAGGGGATGCCAGTTAAGGCAGCAAAAGGACCCCGAAGGTTTGAAGTGACTATGTAAACATCAGGTTTCAAGGTGTCCCTGACATTGATGTGGGCAATTAGTTATCTGAGTCACTAGAACATTGTTGGGGCCCATCCAGCCAAAAAGCCTGCGGAGGTGATTCCACTGTGACGGCAAAGCCTCTGGGGGGAGCGTATGCAATCGCAAAGTCCCTAGCTTTGTCTAGGAAGGCGCTACCCTGGATAACGGTTGGCCCTCCCCCCACTTGAGGATCAGGACAAAAAGAACATAGGCCCTGGGAGACTGGGGTACAGTGCTGTGTGGCCTTTGGGACCCTGCTTCCCCCTACTTGAGAATGTGTGCACTCGACTGTTTGACCTAAATGGATCAGAGACTGGGGTTAGTTCTCCTATTCTTCATGCCTCTTGGTAATTGTGGTTTCAGTAAATGGGCAGATTTTCTGATTGAAACTTCCTCCCTAGTTAGAGGCACCTTACTCACAGACTATTGTTTGAACCTTTAAAGAAAAATAGCCTTGTTGTAAGCTTCAGTTAATATTACACTATAGATGCAAAACAAGACCTCCGCTGATGTATTTTTAGTGATAAATTATGTGTTTTGATCTTCTGTATTGTACCTCATTCCTGTCTTTGATTTTCTGTTCCCTCTTCCATAAAACAATGATCTTTTCTGAAACATGTAATTCCTAAGAAGTTGCAAACAATGTAATCATTAAAAGAAAGATGTAATCACCTATGGTATATAAGACACCAATTTTCACAGTAAAGTGTGGTCTCTTCCACCATTCATGTTGTCTGTGTTCTTTCTTATAGATATTTCACTGACACCAACCCCCTACTCAGGGACCCTTAGACTCTGGTGCATCGGCTGGTCCCCTGCAGAACATGAGTAATTGACAGGGCTACACAGAAACCATAATAGGATCCTGCTTTGCCTTTGGCATTGGGGCTCACGCCAATGCACTTGAGTGCAATTCCACTACTGGCCAGTATTTCTGAGTATTTTAGAGATGTGTCTTGCACAAGATTATGCTTTGTGGGAACCTTAGCATCTCTGAAACAGAAAATAGTAGTTTGGTCTATCATTTGACTGAATTCTTCTATTAGCAAGGGGTTTTAAACTAAAATGTTCATTCCTTCTCTTTTTTTAAGATAATACTTTGCTTTCCTGCTTATGTTGTACAATTTTAAAAGGTTGGATACGGATAGGTTGAATTTGAAGGCATTTGTTTTGAAACTCAAAGCACCCTTCGAGAAGTGGGTGATTCCAAGAGTGAGACCAGACACTACAAGATGAGCCTTGGAAAATGTCACCATGCTAATGAGCAAAGAAGCATTCTGAAAGTCCTAGAGTGTGGCAGAGGGAGTGCGGGACCAACGAAGATGAGCCTTGTCTGTCCAAAGATGGGACACTTTGGGCACAAATCAGGATAATAACCATAACCGAGAAGGGCTGACTCATACACAGTAGGTTAAAATCCAGATGTTCATAAAGAAGCTTAAAAAAACAACCCCACAACACACAATTCACTGTTACTTTTGGAGAACGCAGTAAATCTACTTGTTATTTTGAAAAGAAAGAATTACACTTGTATCCTGCCTTTTGTATAAGACCTGTATCTCAGAGTCACCAAATGATTGATGGGAGAAGTCAGTCTTTACGTAAGTATTCCAGCAATCAATGAAGAAATAATACAACACGGAAATACTGTCATTTGCAACCTCTGATAAAGTAATGAATCCAGGCAACGGTGAGCAGTGGCAGCTAACATCACAAAAGAAGAAACAGGCAGATGCGAGGCATCTCTTGATGGAAATGTGCTAAACCACTTATCCAGATTAGAGGATCCTAAGGATGTGATCAACAAAATGTAGGCTGCAGAAATGTCTACAAGAAAGAAAGAAAGCGAGCGAGTGAGCGAGCGAGGGAGGGAGGAAGGAAGACTCCTAACATTCTTTACCCCCAACCTTGTAAGGAAAGAAAAGAACAAGAACCTATAGATGAAAGACTCAAGAGGCTTGTGAGCCAATCACAATATGTAATCGTCAGACAGGGGTGGCTAGGGGGCTAAACTCCGAGAGAAACTCATGTCTGGTTTCAAACCTGACTTTCAAATGGAGATCATCTAACTGTTAAAACCCATGTTAACATGTCTTGGAAGCCACTGGATCCATCATTCATGATCTTTCCACAGCACAACCATGTAGAGCACTGTACTACTTCCCTGGTGAAACGTCTCTACGTGAATTCGAAGTGGGTCCATGGGTCTATGGGCGCAGCGTTGAACTGGAGCCCAGCAGATGTGTAGGAGTAGCTGCTTCTGGGAATCATCCTATGACCTCTTAGCAGTACTCACAATAACACACCACATGCCTAGGTATATGGTATTTTCTTCCGGAAGCCATCAGCACACACTGGGTTTTTGTTTTGTTTTATTTATTAAACCTTAATGTAGATCTTACATATGCTTAGTGCCAGGACTATGTGTGCAATGCCTTCAGAATGCTGCTGAGCGAGGAGCAAGAACATTTATTTGACTCAAAACTGAATGTAGGGGGCACCTGGGTAACCCAGTCGGTTAAGCGTCCAGCTTCGGCTCAGGTCATGATCTCACAGTTCGTGGGTTCGAGCCCCTCATCAGGCTCTGTGCTGACAGCTCAGAGCCTGGAGCCTGCTTCGGATTCTGTATCTCCCTCTCTCTCTGACCCTCCCCTGCGCGTGCTGTCTCTCTCTGTCTCTCAAAAATAAATTAAAAAACATTAAAAAATTAAAAAGAGCTGACTGTAGATTATCATACATTTGATCCTGTTGTGAAGAGCAAGGCTAAGGGGATGAGAGCAAGGTGCGAAGGCAGCAGGGTACTTTCCCCTAAAAGGAATCCACAGCCCAAAGGTGCTCAGAGACCAACGTGCTCACCCTCATGGTTAAAACAGATCCTGTTTTATCTTCACCACACAGTGTATCATCTGTAAACTCCCAGGCACATCAACACAACCCAGTGACAACTGGTCAATTGAAACCTTTGTAAACACGGATGTCCCTGCTTGCCACTGAATATAAGAGTGAAGGCAAAAGGTAGAAATCCAAATATCTCCAACCAAGTTCTGGAGGCTTGGGGAGGTGATAATAAAATGAATAAAGCCTGTTTTCTATCAGAATGTTCTATCAAAACCAACTGAGTGTTACCAAAAAAATATATCAACAACCTAAGATTCTTCAAGGTTTATATCAAAGATTAATATCTTCCAAAAATTCTTCTCCCACATCCCTTTTGTAAGAACCCTTCTGTTATTCTAGATTCACCTAGTCCCTGCAGTAACACATCGCCATATCTTTTTATATATTATTCTCTAATTATTCAAGTGTTGCTTCAAATTATCTGTATGTCTTCAGGGGCATATCAAATCTTCCAGAGAGCAAAGAATAAGCTTTAGTCCCCACCATTTCCCTTAGTGTAATGACACCGAGGCGCCCCAAAAGGCTTTGCTGGACAAAGGAAGAAGAAAAAGAAGGGAGGACGGAAACAAGGGAGGGAGGCAGGGGTAGGCCAGCCGGCATGTGTCAGTCGAAAGGCTGGATACTACATTCTTGCTCAAGCTCTGATTCGCAGAAATAGTATTTCCAAGACTAAATTTAAAGACAGATCTTTCGACTATACTGAATGTCAAGGAAAGATTTATAGGTTGTGCAATTAAGATGAACGAATGATTTCATAGTTTGGGGCCTACAGTAGGTGAAATATAATAATTTAAGTAACAAGGTGCAACTATGAAAATATGCACTAAGCGGCCAGTTGACCTCAACTATAATGTTGTCACAGGTTCATGAATGTGTCTTCTTCAATGCACCTTGTGATTCTTCCCAAGATGGTTTGTTTTCCTGTTTTTAAAGCCAAACTAAAAATGATTTAGTCAGATGTTTGATAATAAAAGACAAATTAATTCACTCCCTTTAATAATATTTGTTACTAGTAATAAACAAAATTACCTCTGAGTAATTCGGTGAGAGATATTTTCCATTGCATTTGGCAATGTTCCTCAGAATTTTTAATGCTTTGTCTCCTTTCTTCCGAGTAATCAGCCAGCGAGGAGATTCAGGAACCACCCTGGCAAGAAGAAGACTTTGTTGAGTTTATATCTAGGAATTTCAAAACCTTAAAAGTTAACAATTTCATTTTCCCTCTTAAAATAAATCTTGCAATTAGATACAACTTTAGAAGATTCTGAGAGTTTAGAATCTGCTTTTTGAAACACAGATGATCTTGGAAAGCTTATAATGGAAGGAAAAAATGCTCACTTGATAATTGGATCCTTGGTCATAATAAAAACAATCAATATTACATTGTTCTTGTAAGACCAGGCTATCCTAAAATACAGTGTCCTCAGTTACAAACAGGAAAAAAAACTGGGATTTAAGGGGCATTTAGGAATGTATGTAAACTGATTTCCCCATATATTAAAAGTAAATAAGAGAAGTGATCAAAATGTATTCACTTCAGTAAGAGTCAAATGTTTATACCTGTAGCATTCTGATAACTTAATTTTCTGATGCGTTCAACATTTTCTTATTCCTCAGAGGATTCCTGAATAATATTAATTTGCTTAACAGAACACATAGAGAAGCAAAAGCGATTTCGTTGCATTTAATTTACATGTTGCAATATCGACAGATACGATTCATTACCTTACAGTGTTCGTGAAGACATTACAAGACAACAAAACATAGCTAATACTCTAAGGTTCTGTGTTTGGTACTTTAACAGTCTATTTTAATGAGAACTATTCGTCTAATTCATGAATCGTCTCTATACATTCTCAGACACTCTAGAAATTCTCGAAGCCCACAGTCACTCTGGAGATCTTAGAAAATCTCCTTAATTGCTTTCAATTTCCTGTTGGTTTAGAAAGTGCAGATGCTACATTTCTGTGGAAGAACAATAAATTCAATAATGACCAAAACCACTTTACCAGTAATAAAGGAGGAAGAGAAAGCTGGGCAGCGTTATGGCTAGCTGGATCCCTTGCCAGCTGGGGATAAAGTAGGCAATTCCGGGGAGAATTATGATTCCAAGGGTGAAGAACATTTGGACTACTATCCCCACAATTCTCCTTTGCTTTGAACCTACTATTTCTGTTACTGAAGGAAAACAAACACAGAGGTTAGAAAAGCTCAAATTCAGCTCCAAAACAAACACACAGACACGTTACATCTGTCATATCCATCGGCATTGTTAGAACACCACAGAATTCTTTTTTTTTTAATTTTTGAAGTTTACTTATTTATCAGAGAGAGAGAGAGAGAGACAGCATGAGTGGGGAAGGGGCAGAGAGCGAGAGAGACACAGAATCCGAAGCAGGCACCAGGCTCCAAGATGTCAGCACAGAGCCCGACGCGAGGCTCGCACTCACAAACTATGAGATCATGACCAAAGTTAGACGCTTAACCAACTGAGCCACGCAGGCGCCCCAACACCACAGAATTCTTAAAGACACTAAAACTTCCATGCGTGCTGGAGCTGGGTTTTCTCTCACTCTCTTCTCTGCCAGTTATTGGCAAGCACTGACCACACTCATCTTACACACACAGCCCAGCACTTTTCTGGGTATACAAAAAAATCTACCTGTTGATTTTAGGAAGGCTTAAATGATAATATTGTATCAATACAGAAATAAAATATAGTGGCTAGATTTCTACCACGGTATCTCTAAAGATCTGTATATTGTATTAGAATATTTTTTATAAACAGTAGATTTTTTCAAGATCACAAGATAGTGTCTACTAAATGATGATTCTCTCCACAAGGTCAGACTTCCCATTTATGTGATATATCTTTAAAAATCACATGGGGAATCTTATTGATGGAATGCTCCACCCAAATGAATCTATTTCTATCTGTCATCAACTCTATTCCGATCATCTCGGGATATGATACCTTGGTTGTGCCCTAAGATCACAGCTTTGAAAATCCACCTAGACTTAGATCTCCTTAGAAATGCTTCATTTTCCATATCCCTTCTGCCCCAGCCAGTGACAGGCAACTTCCCGGCACTCTCTCTCCTTCCCCACCCATACAAACATCTTCAAAAGGTCCTCAAGGTGGGCTCTTCTTGGGGAAGGACTATCTAGCAGTAATAGAAGGGACTAGAAGCCCAAAGATCTGGAGCAATCATCTAAAAGGAGCTTTTGCCTCTCCCCGGTCACAAATCCACCATGACTCTTAGAGGAGGTGACTGGTCCTGGACATCATGGGCAATGGCGCCCAAGGAGCATCCAGGACTTTTCCCAGTAAAATGAGCAAAGAACAAAAAGAAGTTCTTTCTTTCATACCCAGAAAGTCAAACTTTCTAGTTATGGAAGAGAGCAAAGGTTCACAAATGAGCTTCTCATTTTTAGGTCCTATCTCCTTCACGGTAAAAAGTTCCCTACTTGGACAAAAGGGATAGAATTAAGAAGTATTTGAGAACAGAGCCGTGTCATCTGAAACTGTATCACAGAAATGCACAGAAACTATTTTAAAAATGTTTCAAAGAACCGCTGAAATTTTTATAAAAATCAGTCTCCAAGGGAGCAAACAATAACTTGTGCTAACAGTACAGCAGTGCTAGGAGTGGTTCACCCCCGTATTTTGTGATACCCCGTCCTTGGCAAGGCGGCGCTTCGCCAGAGTCAGGGGCTCATCCCGGCAACCTTCCTGTTTGCAGAAATCATTGCTGTGGGAGCCGCCGAGCCTCATCACACAAGCCCGAGGAAGGCTCACTGGCCAGCACCGCCCAGACACCTGACCCTGGCTGTCAAAGAGACACAGAGGCGTAGAAATGTCTTACCAATCACGTAGCAAGTCATCCATGTCCCCTTTCCAAACACACCTTGTAGGAAGCGGAAGATCACAAACACAAGGAAATTTGGCGCAAAGGCTACCACAACACCAGTGACGCCAACACCGAAACAGGATATTAGGTAAATGACTATTCTGCCGTACCTTTTTGAGAAAGAGAGAGGAAGAAAACACTATCAATTAAGTGTTGTCACAAGAGGTTTAAGGACAGAAATTTTGTTTTCAAAACTGCATTATTACTACCATGTACAGGATTGCTGAAAACCCTGCGTTGATTTTTATAGCAAAACTAGGCAAGTAAGGACATGTGCCCCTGCAATGGCATTATAAAATGTAAGGCACAGAATGCAGTTTTGGGGATTGCAGTTTCCAAAAAGATGACCCTCCCTATCACATATGGTCACCCTGGAGGCGCAGCTTTGATAGTTTCTAGCAGTTTTGAGGGGGGAGTTGGAAGGAGAAAGGGAGAAAGCCCCAGGTGGGGGCTTCAGTCTTGGGTCAACCATCCACCAGCCATGTGACCTTGGGTCCGATTCTTAAGTGAGCCAAGATTCAGATTTCGTTTGCTTGTGGGTTGGTGGGGTTTTCTCCCCTCTCTTTCTACAGGGAAGTCGTAGAGCCTCAAATGCGATGCTCGTGTGAAAGCTCCCTACAAACTGTAAAGTTCACAACAGTGTGAGCTGTTCCTAAGTTTCGCATTTTATTCTCACCATTTACGTAACTATTATTAAAGACATAGACAATGGCCCAGGTTATTGTGGGCAATATTCTGGGATTCTGATGCTAAATGCTTCAGTACAGCTGGGCCAAATTACTGGCTGGCGAAAGTTTGTTGTCAATGACCTTTACAAGATTTGATTTAAAAATGTCCTCCCATAGAAATTTCCACCAAATTCACACATGCAGCATCTTGCTTCAGTCAGCGGAGCGGAGACAGAAGTAGTTCTCATTTATTCAGGATTTAAAATTCACTGTCTGTCCTTCCTACACTGTCCTCTCGTGGATATGTGGCCTAGCAAATTGTTTCTGGTCCTTTCCTTCAGTGATATAAAGCAGAGAAGGAGCCGACAGACGGTTGGCCTGTGGTGAGGCAGAATCATCCATGGGTCCGGTTCTTCTCCAAAGCGCAGAATCATCTCTGTGGACAGACGCTCAAGCCCCTGCTGGAACACAGGCAGGAAAAGCTCCCTCCTTTAGTTGAGTTCTTTTGTTTGAAAATATGTTTATCGATTGTGAGAAAGAAACATGACGAAGAGGCAAAACCTCATGTTTAAATCAGGAAGAGTACCGACAAGAATAAAGAGATACGTGTTGAAAATACACCACTCCATTCCAAGTCATAGCCAGCTAGCAGAGAAAGTGACGTGTGAGGAGATTAAGAAAGGAAAGATGAATGCGAAGGGCTAAAAAAAGAAAACATAGAAAAAGACACAGATAAAAGACAGGGAAAGAGCATCAGACACAAGGTTAAAGGAGAAACTCACATGCAGAAGAGGGGGGCAGGGGGTCACAGGAGAAAAAATAAGAGAGAGGCGAAGGAGCAGAAAAAGAAAGCGAAGGTTCTACCCACTTTGACGTCCTGATCTGGCCAAATTCAGATGGTCAATTAGCTACAGCATTTGGGGCATTTTATTGTCTCCAATTAGCTAATTAAGTGCTATGGGCAGTTCTCCAAGAAGCACCCTGAAGCACTGAGCTCCTCCAGCTGGGTCACAAGGACCCACAGGGCTGGGCTTACAGTGACCAGAGCAATATTCAGCCAGATCCGGCCAATGGCAAAGCTTTCCTACCCCTGTCCTAAGGGGTACAGAAGGAATTATTAAATTACTGAATGTATTTCATTGTTAGAATTGGGATAAAGGAATAGTTAAGCATGAATATAATAACCAACATCAAGAATGACTGAAACAGGAATGTTTGAATAGGAAGCATGACTGTCTTCAGTATACACACCATGTCTGCCATTAACCTGTATACTTATGAATGTTAAGTAATAGATAAAATTCATTTAATGGTCTTTGGGAAAACTTTTTCTTTTTTGCAGAGTTTTTAACTTGTAGAATAAAATACAAGGATTCTGTTTTAAAAAGGTAACTGAAATATAATTAGGAAGGGGCTGACTCTACAACTAAATTAATCCAGACCACAACCAGGGAGTTATGGAAGCTCAAGGAATCAACTCTGTCCGCAGTGTCCAACCAGCCACCCGTCTGCCCCAGGATAAAATTACTGCCCTGCCGGTGTTTCCACCACGATGTTTTCAGATCCCCAGGGAGCAGCCCCATCCATTTGTACAGTTCAACGAGAAAGGAGATGCAGTTGAACAAGGAGGGAATTAGTCTAACCAAACAAGTGTGAATGTCACAGGCAGAGAAAATAAGATTTTTCCCCAAGTTTAGCAAAAATTGTTTTCTAATGGTTAACGTAAAATATTTCCATCTCCACACTGATGCATCATGTCAGTGGCTGTCATATCCGTGCCTACCTGTCTGCCGCATAACCCAAGGTGAAGGCTCCGGCCAGGAAGCCCAGGTTTAGGACGGCTTGTGTGAGGTCCAGCATCCAAGCATTAACACACACGAGGTCGAACTGGGAAGACAAAGAACATGCATGGGAGACATGTGACCATGCTTATCCGCAACATGTCTGATCTTCTGTCTAGATCTGTGATCATTAGACATTTTTGCCCAAATATTTCTTAAATTTTTTTTAATGTATCACATGCATATTTTTATATTGGTATGTAAATGTTGGGGGGGGGGTTGGTCCATTTCAATAACTGCCATAAATGTAAACCACTAAATACAACAGTCTGAATACTGAAGCCATTGGACACCTACCATCACCCAGTAAGAACCAGTTCCTCAGTGGTCTCAAGCTGAAGTCAATCTTTTTTTCCTCTTTGAATTTTTGTTTTCATTCCCACATATTTATATTCTTGTATTATAAGCAGAAAATATTGTTTTGTGTTTTATGTTACTGTGTATTGCATTAAAGGTGAGGTACATAGATACTTCTGTATGTAAAAATTATATATATAAATTGACATTTAATTACAATGTTTTCTCTGTGACAATGTCTCAAAATATTTGTATCCCTTCTGGTGCAGTTATAAGTACAGTTACCAGACTGCAACAGATGAAAACAGAAAATATATGAATCTTGAAAAAGAATTACTGCAGAGGAGTAACATTTTGTTGGAAATGCATCTGTTTCTAGAAGAATGTTAAGAAAGCCTGGGGTTTCCAGCCAGTTCATGTCATCTGTGGAAGAAGACTGTTTATTACTAGAACCAGTTAAGGCTACACATTAATTCTGCTCCATTTTTCATTTTTACAAATTTATGTGCCAGGAAGACATATTTGTATAAATAAATTATTGAGAACAGAGAGAGTTTTGTTAGAGCAATGTTACTCAATCCTTCCATCTCCCTCTTAGCTCTGTGCTGAGACTCACAGAGCAGTCTATCATCAAAATTAGTTTTACTTTCCAGTTAGCCAACATGCCCTTTGAGTCCTCCTATGTGCTCGCTTCAAGGAAAGAAAAGGAGACCACCACACTAACAACAGTTGTTTAATCAAATCATTAAGGTCAGTTATTTTCTTTTCTCATGGTCTTCTTCATACCCAAACCAATAGTCCAAACTGCTCTGCTATTTCATTCCCCACAGGTTTTAAAACCTCATGTCAGTGCATCATACCGAGACGGGAGAGAGGTAGGATTCCTCTAGCAAAGTGGGAGAAGGACATTTAGGGAAAAGAACCTGCGTCCTCATCACACGCATACTCTCAGGCCGATCCGTCCTGGACCTCCGTGAGGTGAGACTCTGGCAATGGAGTCTCTTCAATGTATCCAGACCCTCCACCCTGTGAACGAATGTCTTTTTAAAAAAATTTTTTTGTGTGTGTGGGGAGAAGCACTGGTGTTATATGGAAACCAATTTGACAATAAACTATTATAAATTAAAAATTAATAAATAAATAAAAATAATTTTTTAACATTTATTTATTTTTGAGAGACAGAGCATCAGTAGGGAAGGGCAGAGAGTGAAGGAGACACAGAATCCGAAGCAGGCTCCAGGCTCTGAGCTGTCTGCACAGAGCCCGACACGGGGCTCGAACCCACAAACTGTGAGATCATGACCTGAGCTGAAGTCAGATGCTTAATCGACTGAGCCACCCAGACACCCCGAACGAATTTCTTTGCATGCCTCCAAATGACACATCCACCCCAGCTTGAAGATCACTCATAAATACACGTTCATAAACAAGCTGTCACACTTATTTATGGAGCCCAACTTCTTGTCTTGGTTCTAGTTGATGAGAAGACTTATGGAGATTAAAAAAGTAAAAAGATTTCCATAAATGCAGAGGAGTTACTTTTATTATAAGTAAACTTGCAGATGATTAGAATTAACTGAAATAATTTCCCACTGGAATTAACTATGTAGAGAATGCAATTAGGACAGATGCATGCAGAGGAATGAAAATGGACCACTTTCTTACACCACACACAAAAATAAATTCGAAATGGATGAAAGACCTACATGTGAGATTCTAAACCATAAAAACCCTAGAAGAGAATACAGGCAGTAAATTCTCTGGCATTGGCTATAGCAACATTTTTCTACCTAGGTCTCCTGAGGCCAGGGAAACAAAAGTAAATATAAATTATTGAGACTTCAGTAAAATAAAAATTTCCGCACAGTGAAGGAAGCAATCAACAAAATTAGAAGACAATCTACTGAAAGGGAGAAGATATTTGCAAACAACATGTCCGATAAAGGGTTAGTCTCCAAAATATATAAAGAACTGATATAACTTTGGAGACATTTCTCCAGAAAACACACACAGATGGCCAACAGACACATGAAAAGATGCTCAACTTCACTCATCATCAGGGAAATGAAAATCAAAACTACAATGAGATATCACCTCACACCAGTCAGAAGGGCTAAAATTCAAAACCACAAGAAACAAACACGTGTTGGCGAGGATGTGGAGAAAAAGGAACCCTCCTGCGCTTTTGATGGGAATGCAAACTGGTGAAGCCACTGTGGAAAACAGTACGGAGGTTCCTCAACAAGCTAAAAATAGAGCCACCCTGCGATCCAGTAATCGCACTACTGGGTTTGTACCTCCCAAATACAAAACACGAATTCAAAGGGATACATGCAGCCCTATGTTTTGCAGCATTACTTACAATAGCCAAACAATGGCAGCAGCCCAAGTATCCGTCGATAGATGAATGGATGAAGAAGATGTGGTATGTACACAATGGAATATTACTCAGCCATAAAAAGAAGGAAATCTTTTCTTTTGCAACACGGATGGAGCGAGAGCATATAATGTTAAGTAAAATCAGTCAATCAGAGAAGGACAAATACCATATGATTTCACTCATATGTGAAATTCAGGAAACAACAGAGAAAGAGAGAGAGAGAGAGAGAGAGAAATCAAGAAGCAGACTCCTAACTACAGAGGACAAACTGATGGTTACCAGAGAGGTGGGTGGGGAATGAGTGAAATAAGCGATGGGGATTAATGAGTGATGTTGGAATTGTTGAATCACTGTATTGTACACCTGAAACTAATATAACACTGTATGTTAACTACACTGGAATTAAAATAAAACCTTAAGGAGCACCTGGGTGACTCATTTTCGTTCATACAGTTAAAAAGTTACTACGTGCCAGGCCTTGGATTAGCCGCTTTGTACACACTGTCGCTTTGAAGCCCTCCAGCAATCCAGACATGATTATCATCATTTTACAGATGAGGAAACTGAGATTAGAAGCTAGCTGGCTAGTCCGTATGTAATCACAGGGGCTGATTATCAGCCCCTAGTCCGCCCCAATCTATAGCCACACCCCCACCACTTGCAGCCTTTTACAGAGACATGCAGTTCTTAAAAGCTGCTGAAATATATACTCTTCATTTCAGCAGGTGCCAGAGATCATTCGTAAACTGCTTTTGCTTGGATCAATGCATGGTGTGACAAATATCCAAAATTCTCTTATTGGGGGGATTTTTTAAAAAAACTCTTGTTGTCGTCTTTTAAACAAATAAGCATTAATAATTACATAGACTAGGGCACCTGGGCAGCTCAGTTGGTTAAGTGTCCAACTTCGGCTCAGGTCATGATCTCACAGTTTGTGAGATGGAGCCCACAACGGGCTCTGTGCTGACAGCTGGGAGTTCCTGCTTTGGATCCTCTGTCCCCCTCCCTCTCTGCCCCTCCTCCTCTCAGTGTGCACACGTGCACACACTCTCAAAGATAAAATAAAACATGTAAAAAAGTTTTAAATCAGGGGCGCCTGGGTGGCTCCGTCGGTTGAGCTTCCGACTTCGGCTCAGGCCATGATTTTATGGTTCGTGGGTTAGAGCCCCGCATCAGGCTCTGTGCTGACTGCTAGCTCAGAGCCTGGAGCCTGCTTCAGATTCTGTGTCTCTTTCTCTCTCTGCCCCTCCCCTGTTCATGCTCTGTCTCTCTCTGTCTCTCAAAAATAAATAAATGTAAAAAAAGTTTAAAAAATAGTTGGAGCCTTATTAAAAATTTTTTAAATCAAAAATAAAAATAAAAACAAACACAAGACTGCAACAAGAAAAAAGTATATCAAATTTCAGAAATCAAACAGGCAACTTAGCTGCCAGAGAAGAGACTTTGCTGCAGGAAAAGTAGCGACCAGTGTCAAATGTAATTCCCCGAGAGTGGAAGTCACCTCCTCCAGCTGTGTTTCAGATCGCTGGATTAGCTGGGGGTGCAGGCAAGCTTTCCACAGACGACACAGCGACGCCCAGCAAGAGCTATCCTTTCAACCAATCTGTGCATCTGCTTTTGAATTGTATGAACTAAAATGCCCCCCAAATATTCTTTAAATCCACAAAAGATTTTCCAATAGAAAACCAGTGATCTTTTTCACCCTTCCATAAGAGAAACTATCAAAAAGGATTTTTTTCATATTTCATATTAAAATAAATATTTTTCTTAAAAAATTTTTTGATGCTTATTTATTTATTTTTCTTAGAGAGACAGAGACAGAGTGTGAGCAGGAGAGGGGCAGAGAGCGAGGGAGACGCAGAATCCGAAGCAGGCTCCAGGCTCTGAGCTGTCAGCACAGATCCCCATGTGGGGCTTGAACCCACAAACTGGGAGATCATGAACCTGAGCCAAAGTTGGTTGCTTAACTGACTGAGCCATTTAGGCACCCCAAAATAATATTTTTTATATTTTCATATTTTAATTGAAAATAAAAGTGGTTCAAGTTCTATGATGACATTTTCTAAAGGACCGTGATGCCATCTGGGCTACATGGTGCCGCTCTTTGTGCTTTGTTCTGCATCTCAGGGGCTAGATGTGTGGAAATGGCACTTCCCAGAATCCCTTGCCATCAAGGCTCCGAGTTCTGGTTCTGCCAGTGGGGGAAGAGGGTGGGAAGCACAAGATCATAAGGCTGGACGCAGGTAGTGGGGCTTCTGCTTCTGGATATGTTGGGAGATCCAGCTCCGACTGTGGCTGTGACAACAGCGGTTTGTGGCTGTGGTTGTTTCTATCCATGCCCCGTCCACGTGGGGGCAAAGGGGTACTGGCCCACGGCACTGTAAGCACGGTAATGCCCCAGAGCAGGGCAAGGGATCTGCAGGCGCTATCCTTCCTGAGTGCTCCCCTCCGTGCTTTTCTAGTGCTTCCAAAACAACTCAAATCCGAATCCTTTTATTAAATCCCTTCCTGTTTGAGATCCCTCACCAGTCTCTGCTTTTATGACGAGGAGCCTGCTATCTTTCAAAAGTACAAAATAAATGGAATCATGTACCTGTAAGGAAATGCACACAAGTGCACATACCTGTGTTTCCAGTACACAGACCAACACAGCAGGTACAAGCATTCAGGGGCTTGGTTTTGACTCTTAAATTCAGGAGGCAGCCCCCTCCTGCTGAGCCTGGCGCTTCCTAATCCGCTCTTCGCTCACTGCCTGATACGCTTTGGGTCTGTGATGTGTTTCATGTTTACAGTGAGGTTAGCAGGCATGGAAGCTGATGAGCTTCACAGGCCAAGGACTTTTTCCTAAAATTAAGTACTAAAAGTTTGTTGTAATTCCCAGAGAGCCCTAAAACCTACCTCTTGTCAAATGTACAGAAGTCTGAATCAAAGACATACGTATTTATGTCTTTCTCCTAAGGCAATTTATCAAGAGCAAATGAGACATTTCCTTTTTATTTTTTAAGCGTACATAAAGACACTTAAATTATTTTTAAATACTCATAAATCCATGTGTACCCATTCTGTTCATGGCTAATCTCCAAAATCACTTTTACACAGACAGAAGGTACTCCCTTGGCATGAGCAGCAAACCCGATCTGATAAAAGACTCCAACAACTATTCATGTAATGTTGAAAGAATTCTGTTGCTTCATTTTGCAGAAAGCTCAACCCCAGCTTCATTAGATACTTTGGAAGGGCGTCTAACTAGGGATGTTTCTTAGCGTTTCCTAGTTGTTACTATCCAAATAGACGTTCTGTTAATTTCAGCTACAATGAAAAAATGCTGGGACAAGTTGCCATTCAATACCTGGTACAGTTTTGATTTCTAAATCACCTTTAAGACTAGAGAAACAGAATATCTCCACTATACAAGGTCAAAGGTAACAAGTAAGGTACAAGTAATGCAGGAACGCAAAGACCTAGCATCTCAGATGGGACCTGCTTGTACCTGAAGCCACAGAGAGGGATCTGGATAAGTGGCTTCTGGCTTTTGCGCAGATGCCTCTAGAACAAGCTGTCATGTAAGAAGGTCTCACGTTAGAGACATCACAGTATTTGACTTCAGTCTGTCCATGAGGAAGAGTGCGCATTAGTCGTTTGTACCGTTGTGGGAGAAAGGAAAGTCTCTGACATCAAGCGACCAGACATATGTGCCTGCGTTTCCATTTTCTTTCCTTCTTTTTTTCTTTTTTTACTGTTTCCATTTTCTAAGGATGAGTGGTAAATCGAACCATTCCTAATCAGCTTTTCGTTCAAAATCAGTGGTCACTACATCAGTGTTAATAAAAACATCACACGTACCTTTGGTTTGACATTAGGTAGGAGGTACCCCTGGCTACCTTTAACCCTGGCCAATTACATGTCGACCTCCAAGGGCGGGTTGCATTTTTTTTTTAATGTTTATTTATTCTTGAGAGAGAGCGCGCATGAGTGAGTGAGGGGCAGAGAGAGAGAGAGAGGGAGACACAGAATCCGAAGCAGGCTCCAGGCTCCAAGCTGTCAGCACAGGGCCTGACACAGGGCTTGAACCCATGAACCGTGAGATCATCATCTGAGCTGAAATCGATCATTTAACCGACTCAGCCATCCAGGCGCTCCAGGCGGGTTCCATTTCTAATCAACACCAAGCCACCCTAACAGAGCTTAAGAATGATTAAAAACTATCGTAATCCTAAAGAAAAAAATGTGGGTTGAGCCTCCAAAAGGGGAGATGATCGCATTAGTAATTCTAGGCATAAAGAACATTGTTTTACATGCTCTGATGGCTTACAGGGGCATCTCAATGTGAAACAGTGGAAGCTTTTCTGATATGTACGAACCATCGCAATGAACTGCAGCATAAGAAACTCATCATCACGTGTTTACAGACAGCCTCCAGGTGTGCTCAGCGTTCTACAGATAAAGTTGGACCAAGTGCCAGTGAGGTGCACACGTGGCTCTGCCTCTGTGAGGAGCTTATTACATAGTTTAGAGAGTCAAGGTCAAGGTCAAGGTAGGTGAAGCAGCTGTGGAGCATCTGAGATCAGAACTGAAAGGGACGAACTACAAAATGCAGGAGGGCCTCGGCAGAAGAAATGACAGGTGGGTCCAGAGAAGTCGGATACTGTAAGAAGATGGATATGAACAGCTCCTCCGACAGAAGGCTGGACTTAGAAGGAAAAACAGGAGAAAAGAAGGGTATTGAGAGCAGAGTCATGGGCAGCCTGACGCACCGGGGCGTGAGCGTCGATGAGGCTCAGATCAGCCTGCCGCCCATGAGCGTGCCAAGCTCAGATCTGAAGTTCGGGAACCGCGTGCCTCTATCCCGCCCAACAGGGACTGCAGTGGGGGCCCCGGGGATGGGGCGGTGAGTTTCTTTCTCAGGAAACCAGAGACTTCAGGAGAGTTCAGGAAGTTCTAGAGGACAGAGAAGAGGCTGCAAGGTCGCAAATGGAAAGGCCCAGAACAGATGTCCTGGCCCCAGGAGAGAACAAGATTCCAGGGAGATGCGAGCCAGACCAGGAGACCGAGCAGGGCTGAAGATCTGCCCCGTGGGGAGGTGCCAAATTTGAATACAGGCTAATAGAAGCTGTGCCCTAAGCTGTCCTCCAAGGCCGCGCTTTCAGGTATCACCCTCGCAATATAACGAAAAGCTGTCCTTTCAGTTCGCGGCTTTTGGTCTGGGCTTGTGAAACTAGGAAAAATACAAAACTGAATTTATCTCAATAGTAATGATGTCTGGTTGTTTGTACACTTAATGCTTTGCGACTCACCCTCCAATCTTAGGAGCTCAAACCATTCTGCTTCTTTATGAGAAGACAGGCAGTTACTCATCTTAAAATGTTGATGATTTCTTTACACGACCAAGGACGTCCACAGACAGGAGGAGGACGAGATGCCCAGGGAGTGTGCACACCTAAGGACAGAGGAGCCACAGGGCGGGGCCCGGCAGCCTGGGGCCTGGTGTACCGTGTTAGCGGTGTGTCCTTAACATCTTCAACCCTGTGTCCCCATCTATAAAGGGGGTTAAGGACAGGGCCAATGATACCAATGAAATAAACTATACAGAGTCCTTTCCCTCAATGCAGGAGACATATTAAATGTCTGGTAAGTGCTGTCGCTTGCATTAGGGTGAGTGATACAATGATAATGACATTAGTGGTTTTAAAATGTGGTTTTCCACGCTGGCTGCTCATGAGAATTACCTGGGACAGCGGGGAAAAAAGTCTAAGGCCCCTTCAGACCAATTCAGTCAAAATCTAGTCTAGTGAGCAGCTGAGGTCAAAGCCCTCTGTGGCAGAGGTTCTCTGCTCTGTAAATGCCCGGGGGGGGGGGGGGGGCGGATACTGGATTTTTGCACATTGTACCGGATGGAATAGTGCCCCTCCCCAGTTTCTGTCTGTCTGGAACTTCAGAATATGACCTTATTTTAAAATGGGGTCTTTGCAGATGTAGTTAGTTAGCCGCCAGGGCAGAGTCCCTCAGGCGGTGGGCTTAAACGGCAGCAACTTATTTTCTCACCAATCTGGAGGCTGAAGTCAGCCCATGGGCTGGTGAGGCATCTCACCTTGACTTGTAGACGGCCGCCTTCTCCCGGTACCTCTGCCCGGGCCTCCTCTGTGTCTGGGTCCTGATCGCCTTTTCTAATAACGTCAGCACCCACCTTGATGACTTCATTTCAGCTTGCTTTCCCCTTAAAGATTCTATCTCGAAATACAGTCACAGTCTGACGCACGTATGAGTTTGGTGGGGACGGGTGGTGGTGTAGATATATCTCAGCCCAGAATGGCCACCAACACCAGAAGTTAATAGAAAGCCATGGAGCAGATTCCCCCATCCCCAGGAGCTTTCAGACGAAGTGGACCTCTGAAGTCAGGTTTCAGACTTTTGGCCTCCTGAATCATGAAAGGATGAATCTTTGCTGTTTTCCACAACCCACTTTGTAGTCATGTGATATGCCCGCCCTGGGAAACTAATACACATCTCGATCAGAATGTTTTCAAAGTTTTTGTATAAAATGAAGGATAAAGAAAAAAAAGGGGGACAGCTCTTCCTTCCTCCCTTCCTGGTCCTAGCTCCTTGGAGTTCATGGGTGAGCTCCGCACTGGGTCCAGGTCCACACAGCTGCGTGTCCCTCCCTGGCCCATCTTGCTGGGGTAGTGCCCTGGAGAAAGCGTGGCTCTTTTTCTCAGTGGCAGGCCGGCCACCGCTGCTACCTGGCCCAAGAAGCTCGGTGTGGAGGCCTTTGGTGTGCGAGGTGGCCGACGGTGCTGGCTTCCCAGGCAGAGAGGGCCTGACATCCCAGCCGGGAGAAGGAACGGAGGCCTCGTGGCTCAGACTGACTGATGGGAGGTGAGAGACAGGAAGGAAAAGGGAGGGAGTCCCACCCTGCCACGGCTGGTGGTCCACGCGGTCTCAGGGGAGACACTGAAGGCTGAGCCCCCAGCGGTGTTTGCTGTGGAGCTGTGGCTGGCCTGGGGCTCCATCGCTTCGGATTTGCCCTCCCTCCTTCACTGCATCTTCTCTCCCCTCCTTCGCTCTTCCCTGGCTGGGGCTGCTGCTCCTGATAAAGTCAGTATGCAAGCTCTGGTTCCAGGCTCTGTCATTTAGGGAACCCAGGTAAAGGATTGCTTTGTACGCAGCTCATGACCCTTTCAACAAACACTACTGTATTCGTGACTGTGTGGAGGGGTCTAGCCAAAATGATACATCTTAACGGGTGAGTCATCGGTTTTGTGCAAATAGTGCCAACCACAGCTCCTATTGTCCGTGAACAAACCCCCCTTAACTGCCACCTCAGTTAAGTGCAATTCCATCCAGAAGGAAAGATCCATCCAAGGTCTCATCCAGGCGCAGCTTTTTCAGGCTTCACTCTCTGGGCTCTCGCCCCATCCATGCTGGAGCCAAATCCAGCCAGGTCCAAGGGTGTATCCTCAGAGCCAGGCTTACCAGCAGGTCCTGTGGCCACAAACCTGGTATTACCAGGTGTGCCTCTTTCTAGAAACGACATCTGGTGCTAAACCAGGACATGATTTGGGAACTGAGCCTCCAGCCTGGCTCTGACCATCTGGGTATGAGCACCTTCAACACCGGGGGCAAGAATGATCAGAAAGGGACACATATCTGACCTGCTAGACCCATGGAATAGAAGAGACCCTTGGCAGAATTACAGAGAGGTGACTCAGACCCCACATGCAGGAGACATTAGCTGTTCTGTCCCCCAGTATCCAACACTGCCTCCTCTAGGAGCACTGCCAGGCTGACTTCTGGGGACTTACCCCACATGCTGTGAACAGGCATAGGGACTGTCAGTCAAGGGGCTCTGCCCTCCCTCGCCAAAGCCACCACATGGCCAGAGTTGGGTTGAGCTAAGGATTAAATGATGGAATCGATATTTACTTGCTTGACACTCTGTAGACATTCAATAGATGCTTGTTCACCAACTGGTCCAAGCAATCAGTCATTCCAAGAAAATGGCATAAGGCGATCAATATTAGTACAAGACTTTTTAAACAAAATGGCTCATGACTGAAGATCAATGGTACATAACCAAGTCCCATGACTTCTTAATCAAGCAAGATTATGCATCTACAATCTCAGATACTCCAGCAGGTCACCTGACAATGAACGTTCTGAGAAGATGAATAAAATCATTGCACTTGCTTATGAATGTCTAATATATTAACTTTTGTGGGAGGCTCCACTGGGGTGCTGTTTCTAGACTCAGGGTGCCTGATTCTTATATTTTTTTCTTTTTTTAATGTTGTATTTATTGAGAGAGAGACAGCATGAGCAAGAGAGGGGCAGAGATAGGGGGACAGAGGATCCAAAGTGGGCTCTGTGCTGACAGCAGCGAGCCCCATGAGGAGCTTTAGCCCATGAACTGTGAGATCATGACCTGAGCTGAAGTAAGGCATTCAACCAACTGCACCACCCAGGCGGCCCTGGCTGGGTTCTGGGGTTTTCTAATGGAGGTCTCACACCTTCACTGTGAAGACACAGTGTAGCTTTGTACTTACCCTTTCTTTTCACCTTTGGTCTTCAGTAAATCATTGTAATCAGGTAAATCTTTATTTTAATCAGGTTTATTCTTTTTAAAAAAATGTTTGTTTTTGAGAAAGAGTGGGGGAGGGGCAGAGAGAAGGAGAGAGAGAATTCCAAGCAGGCTCCATGGTGACAGATATGAGTGGGGGTCGAACTCACAAACCATGAGATCATGACCTCATGGTTATGACCTGAGCTAAAGTTGGATGCTTAACCAACTGAGCCACCCAGGCACCCCTAATCATGTTTATTCTTTTTTTTTTTAGTGTTTATTTATTTTTGAGAGAGAAAGAGAGACAGAGTACAAGCAGGAGAGGGGTAGAGAGAGAGGAAGACACAGAATCCAAAGCAGGCTCCAGGCTCTGAGCTGTGAGCACAGAGCCCGACACGGGGCTCAAACTCATGAACTATGAGATCATGACCTGAGCCGAAGTCAGATGCCCAACCGACTGAGCCACCTGGGCGCCCCTAATCAGGTTTGTTCTTACTGCAGATAATTACTGTTGACTTTGTAAGCTCTGTTCCAAAATAATAAACTGACACTTTCTGATAAAGCCAATTTCTAAGAAAATAAAAATAATGAACAAGGGGGATTATAGTCCTCAAAAGGGAAAATGACCAAATTCAGAAGAACAACGTAGAGGGACAGCTAAATGAGGGGTTAGGCTCCCAGTAAAATGCATTTCTGTGAGCAGTTCATTAGAAATAGTTTTTTACTAGAAAATAAGCCATTAAAGTAGAGCTTGGTTAATCATTCTTTTTATAATATTGTCACCTAACACAGTGGTTCTTAAAGTGTTAGAACCAGGGAAAAAAGCATCATCTGGGAACTTGTGAGAAATACAAATTCATGGGGTCTACCTTAGACCCACTGATGCAGAAACTCTGGGGTACGGCCCAGTCCTCCAGGAGGTTATGCCACACACTCAAGTTTGAGAAACACAGAATCTAACATCCTGTTTATATTAGTAAGTTTTCAAACTGGATGCTCTGACATGTACTCGGCTATCTTCAGAGAAGCCCAGATATCACAAGAGGCTTCTTGAAAGAACGCAGGGGCCCTGCATTTGCTTGTGCATTTGTCATTAAATGCCATGTGACAAATTACCACAGACCTAGCAGCTTAGGTCAACACCCTGTCATTGTCCCACAGGTCAGAAGTCTGGGTGGACCTGCATGTGTGCCCCCACTCAGGATCTCACACACACAGTAGCAGCCCGGCTGGGCTCCCACATACAAGCTCTGGGAAGAATCTGCTTCCGTGCTCATCCAGACTGTTGGGAGAACCGAGTTCTTTGTGGTTGTGGGATTGGGGTCCTGTTCTCTTACTGGTTGTCGGCTGAGAGTTAGTCTCAGCAACTAGTGGTGACCATCAGGCCCTCTCCATGGGGAGCCCTCTACCTTCAAGGCCAGCGATGGTGTATCCAGTCCTCACCGTCTCTACTTCAGAGTTGCTTTGTACTTCCTCATCTAATAAGATACATAAAATGTGCATAACCATCCATATTTATGCATATATAGAGAAAATGTCAGAGGGAAGAGTAATCATTAAACTAATCAAAATGTTCTGATTGATTGAGTGGTAGGTAATCTTGTTTTCATACTTTTTGTGTTTTCTTAATTTTTTCCATTGAGTATGTATTATTTTTATATATTTTATTAGAAAAACATAAAATTAGGGGCACCTGGGTGGCTCAGCAGGCTAAGCATCTGACTCCTGATTTCAGTTCAGGTCATAATTTTGGGGTCATGGGATTGAGATTCTCTCTCTCTTGGAGCACCCTCTCCAATCTGCTATTGAGCCCATCTCTGTTATTGTACCTTTCAGCTCTAGAATTTCCTTTTTCAAAATCATTTCCATTTCTCTGTTGAGATTATCTACTCATTCATTAAGACCATTTTTCCTTTAATTCTTTGAACATAATTTAATTGCTTGAATGTATTGACAGTAGCCACACTGAAGTCTTTGACTACTAAATCCAACACCCATGAGCACTCAGAGTCAGTCTATTTGCTTCCCTCTCCACCTACTACCACCCCTGGCATGACCACATCTCCTGTTTCTTTGCATGTCTTACTGGCTTGAGGTGTCAAAGGACAGGGCCTAAAACTGGCAGATAATAGACACTTCAGCCTCTCTCAATCCAGTTGTGCTCTTTCTTTTTTCATTCATTTTTGAGAGAGAGAGAGACAGAGAGAGAGCGCGAGAGCGTGCACATGCACGCCCAAGCGAGGTAGGGGCAGGGAGAGAGGGAGACACAGAATCTGAAGCTGGCTCCAGGCTCTGAGCTGTCAGCACAGAGCCTGACGCGGGGCTAGAATCCATGAACCACAAGATCATGACCTGAGTGGAAGTCAGATGCTTAACCGACTAAACCACTCAGGTGCCCCAGTTGCGCTCCTCTGATGATTCCCAACTCTTGTTCTGGTAGAAAGTTCACTTTTCTGGACTCAGCCCGCCAACTCTGACATGTTTGTGATGTAGGCAGCCGATAACGGCTCAGTTCTATAGCTGCCGCTGCCCCTTTTAGCTCAGTCCTCTGGTGATCAGACATCTCTTACTCCACGATTCCAGTGCTGCACGTAATGACAGCAGCGCTTAATCCAATTAAGTGGAACTTAACTGAGTCCAGTGGAATGGAGACAATTTTTTAAATCAAAAATTATGAAAGACATATTCTTATCATTAGAAGCTATTTTGTCTTCTGAATGAAATAAAACGTTCATTCTACAATTATTTTAAAGTCTGAAAGCTCATTCCAGTGGTCTTTAAATGTGGAAAATCCAATATTACCATGTAGGTTTTATGCTATTAGAGCTACAGTAGGCTAACTCCCAGTTTTATCCAACTTAATTTGTCTTAGAAAAATAAAATAAAAACCCAGATTCACTTTTTCATTTATTGACTGAGTGCCTTTCCCAACCCATGTACAGCTTGGGTGATACAAAGCAAAAGCCCTACTGGCCAAAAGGTGTGGCAGGCTGCACTGGCAGATCAGCTAGAAATTAAGCGAGTGACCTTCCCCAGAAGCAAGAGAACCACAGAAAGCATGGACCCTAGGATCTGAATATACAGCTGACCCTTGAGCAATGCAGGTTAGGGGCACGAATGCCCTGTGCAGTCAAAAGTTCATGTGTAACTTTTCACTCCCCCAAAACTGAACTACTAAGAGCCTACTGTTGACCAGAAGCCTTACTGATAACATAAGTAGTCAATTAACATGTATTTTGTATGTAATATGTACTATACACTATATTCTTACAATAAGAAAAGAGAATATGTTCCCATATTCCAACATCTTTTAAAGCAAATTAAAAAACTATGTAAAGCAACTTATTACTTCATATATATTACAGATTCTTTAGTGAAACTCTTACATCAACGCTCTAAAATAAAATATGCATGGTTTTCATGGAAATTCATTTTTCCCCGTAAAGTTTTTCAACCCCAGTTTTTTTAAAAAAATTAAATGTAGGGTCTATCGAGATTAGCCTCCATGTTAAAGTGATCACAGATTTTTTGTAGCATTGATTTTGTAGCCCCTTACATGAGAATAATCTTCTGGAACATTTACAAGATATGAAGACATTTAAAGGACATAATCAGGGGCAACTGGGTGGCTCAGTCAGTTAAGCCTCTGACTCATGATTTCAGCTCAGGTCATGAGCTCACAGTTCATGAGTTCAAGCCCTGCATTGGGCTCCATGCTGACAGCACAGAGCCTGCTTGGGGTTTTCTCTCTCCCTCTCTCTCTCTGCTCACCCCCCTCCTCAAAATAAGTAAATAAACTTTTTTAAAAGTTTAGAAAAATAAAGGACATGATCAATATATATAAAATGACTCAACATTTTGGAAACAAGGCTATCCAGGCTAGATGATGGAAAAATAAAAACAGGTGACACAGTCGGCATGTATGTTTTAGTCTCTTTTATCTGCATATGATTTGTGAGCACAGGTCATAAATGAGATACAACTCAGAAACAATGACAAGTACCAAGGATGAGTCACAGCTCTTCACTTTATTAGACCAAGACTGCAGTCATACTTGCCGACTGCCTTGCATTTGAAATCTCACCACAATCAGCACAAGAATAGGCCAAGGATTTGATAATTACAAGTACTAAGGGGGGGGGGGGAACGCACCAGATTTATCTTTAGAAACACTGCAAGGTTTGAAACTAATCATAACAATAGAAATTTGGCTGCCTTTTATAACTCCTTGGTTTGGGAAAGTGTAAGTACCAAACTAACCTATTATGCAGCAAGAGACTTGGGGACATTTACTGGTGTAAAAAGTTCTATCCACACCTCTTTGGCATTTTGAAAACAGAACCAAGGAATATTTTGTTACTGGAAATTTTCTCAAATATAGACACAGTGATATTCGGGCAGCTTCCTGGGCTGTAAGAGACAATGGAATGGACAGGAAGGATGTCATAGCCATCTGATTGTAAGTTGGGTCAAACGGATAGAAGAAAACAAAAGCATAATAATAATAAATCCCACAAGGAGCTTAACCATCCCTTTTGAGGAAAGTAAACACATCACCTTTCCTGTCCTCTGCAGAGAAAGACAGACGCCCATTCCCACCTCCCACATGGGGGTGTGATGTGGGTTCTATTAACTATGGAGCCTCTCCCAGGACACCCGGACCCCAATGTCTTTTAGAAATCTGCCATTTTGAGATATCAAAGATTTCCTGACATATATTAAGTCCATCAGACATTCCTAGCAGAGGAATTCCAGGGTGGAGAAGGAGACCCATCACATCTTACTAGATTTTAGTTTCTGTCTTTCAGAAACATTGGTGACATGTTCTCCACTTGGAAATCACGGCGGCCAACGATTTTCATAATCTAGTCTGAACATGGGGTAACACGTACACCTTCTAAAGTCTGCCAAAGCCTGTGTTTTCTAAGAACACACTCTTGGGACATAGTCAGCCAAGCTGACGAAACAACAGTAGTAATGCCACATAAAAACCGACTTCCCCAGAACATGAAAAGTAGCTTACAGATATTTAACCTCTAGTATCTTCTCAGTTTAGCACGTGTCTTTCTTAAACTTCTAAAAATCATTGCATTTTCAGGGCATCTGGGTGGCTCAGTTGGTTAAAGCGTCTGACTTTGTTTCAGGTCATGATCTCACAGTTTGTGAGTTCGAGCCCCGTGTCGGGCTCTGTGCTGACAGCTCAGAACCTGGAGTCTTCTTCAGATTCTGTGTCTCCCCCTCTCTCTGCCTCTCCCATGCTCATGCTCTGTCTCTGTCTCTCAATAATAAAAAAATGTTAAAAATTTTTTAAAAATTAAGAAAAAATAAAAATCATTTGGTATGAATATCAGAAAGCTGTATTCTAATCCTATTACTGGACACACCATTCTAGAATCATCTAAGCCTTAGTTCTGTTCATACATCCAATTAGACACGCTGAACAGTCTTGAAGGTCCATGCTTTCCTGTTCTGGTATTTTTCTGATTCTTTGAATGTGGAATGAGTGTTAGGATGGAAACATCAGGTCACTCACATCCTTAAAATAACTACTATTTGATTAGGAAAGAAACAAACATACAATGAAAAGTTTCGGAGGAGATACAGAACATTAAATAAACCAACGAGAAAAGTAGAAGCTACTGTCAGTACAAGTTGACAAATTCCCACAAGGTTAGAGCTTATTCACACAAACAAACAGAAATGTCTGAGCCAGACCTGAGCTTCCTAGAAGCCTCTGCGGATGGCCTCTGGCCCTTTTGTGTTTTGCGTTCACTTCTTTGTTTTTTGTTCTCTTGGTGGTTTGTATTTGGAAGCAAGAATCAATGGGACTTGACCACAGATTTATTTTTATAACATTTCCAATTGCTTAGAGTCAGGAAAGAGATTGGAGAAACGCATAATCTTGGGAGAGTCTGGGCCGGATTTGTGGTTGGGAGTCGCAGGGGAGCCCGGGGACAGTAGGATATTTGACTGATACTCCTGCTGCAGAGCTCAGCTCTGAAAACGTTTCCTTGTTGTGACTGTAAAGTTGATAATTATTGGACCTGAGGTGCAGATCCAACTTTGTCGTCTATATAACTGAACAGTGTTCTCGCGCGCACACACCCCCTCCCCACCCAAGAGTGTCTGTCTTCTTCAGATGCCTGATCCCAGGCGTCGGGCATGTCAGAAGGAAGGTATGAGAGGTGTCCCAGCTCCCCTTCTGGGCCTGGGATGCACGTTGACCCTGACTGCTCCAGGAGAGCCATTCTGGTGTCAGGGGACCCGTGACAACATTATGATTGGTTGTACAAGGTCTTAAATTGAAAATATTTCCTGAAGGCAATGAGAAAGAATGAAATCTGGCCATTTGTAGGAAAGTGGATGGACCTCGAGGGTGTCATGCTAAGCGAAATAAGTCAGGCAGAGAAGGACAGATACCATATGTTTGCACTCATAGGTCTAACAGGAGAACAAGAGACACCTAATGGAGGACCAGGGGGAGGGGAAGAGGGAAAGAGAGTTGGGGAGAGAGAGGGATGCAAAACTTGAGAGACTATTGAATACTGAAAATGAACTGAGGGTTGAAGGGGAAGGGGGGAAAAAAGTTGGAGGGCACTTTTGGGGAAGAGCACTGGGTGTTGTATGGAAGCTAACTTGACAATAAACTATTTAAAAAAAAGAAAGAAAGAAAATATTTCCTGAACACATTTTTAAGACCAATTGTTTTCATTATGTTTACTTGGAGGTATTGAAACCAAAACTATAGATGGAGTTCATAAACTCTCTTAAAGGAGGCATTCACTGAGGACAGTCCCCAAACACACAATAACCACGTGAGCAGGCCGCAGCAAAGTGGCAGCATCAACAGTCTGGGCATTTGATGCTACACCTCCAGATGCCCAGTGACTCAGGACACAGACGAGGCCCAGTTGTGAGGACTCGGGTGGGCTTCCCATCTGGAACCCAATGGCTGAAGCCGACTTCCACTGACACCTTCCCTTCACTGCATGACAGGCCTCAGATTAGCTGCTTTGTATGCACTGTCACTTTGAAGCCCTCCAGCAATGCAGACACGGTTCTTACCATCATGTTACAGATGGCGAAACTGAGATTCGAAGCTAGTTAGCAGTTGCATACTACTCCATTGGTAATCAGTGGAGGCTGATTATCAACCCCTCGTCCATTCCACTCTATAGCCACACCCCCACCTCCTGCAGCCTTTTACAAAGACGTGTAGTTCTTAACAACTGCTGAAATATATATTCTTCATTTCAGCAGGTGCCAGAGATCATTCTCAAACTGCTTTTACTTGGATCAACGCATGGTGTGGCAAATACCCAAAATTCTCTTGTTGGGGGGATTTTTAAAAAACTCTTGCCATTGTCTTTTAAACAAATAAGCATTAATAATTACATAGACTAGGGCACCTGGGCGGCTCAGTAAGTGTCCAACTTCAGCTCAGGTCATGATCTCACAGTTCGTGAGTTGGAGTCCACAAGGGGCTCTGTGCTGACAGCTCAGAGCCTGGAGCTGCTTCGGATTCTGTGTCTCCCTCTCTCTCTGCCCCTCCCCTGATTGTGTTCTGTCTCTCTCTCTCAAGAATAAATAAACATTAAAAAAATTAAAAATAGTTATATAGACTTCATTAAACTATCTCTTTTTAATAAGTGAGCTACTGCCATCATAGTTGTGCCAATTGAATATTGCCTCATGTTTTCTCTAAAATTCTCCACAACTGGTATAATGAAAAAAAAACCAATATTGGTGTCATACCAATATTCATTGTCCTCAAACATTGCTCTAGCACCTTCATTTTTCTCTTAAGACAAATTGCTTGGGGGGGGCAGGGAAGAGGGCGAACTCTTGAGTACAAGAGTTATGCATCTTGGTCTTAAAATTATGTTTGTTTTGAAACGGAGAGAGGGCTCTAGAGTAGAGTGTCACCTTGGCTGACTATATCTTTTTCTTGGCTCTGACTAAGCTAGACACAAGAAAATAGCTATGGCGATGTTTATGGTGTTAAAACTCCACAGGGCATTTCAGGAAGGCGGCGGTGTGGTTTTGTGCACTGAGGTGGATCTGGTTATTTGTGAGCCAGATCTCATTCAGATCTGGTCTGATATGTTCCTGGAAAGTGATGCTGCCACCAAGGTTTTGGGTGGCCCCGTGGTCTTTGTCATGGCGCTATTCACCTGCCCACTTGGGAAAGCGGTAGGTGTCAGACATCCAAAACTGGGCACTCAGCATGACTCTGTCTACACTTCAGCTGCACCTGGGATTCAGAGATGCTCCGCCTGCTACACCACAGGGCTGCACACTGCAGGGTGTGGACCGCAGGGCACCGCAGGGCTGCCCGGGCAAGGAGGCAAGACACACATTCATTTACTCTAATAACTAAGTGCTCAAACCAGAGGTTGGCGCCCGTCCTAGAGAAAGCCTAAATGACCTCCCTACCGCCAAGACTTTTTTCTATTTTGTGGTCTTTCCCAATCCACATGTGCTCCCGACTGGAAAGCAGGGTCCCCAGAGATGAGCGCCCTGGTGCCAGGAAGGCATGAGTCGTGGGAAAGGCCCATGTCAAAAGCGCCAGCATTTTCTCGCTAAAGCCGTGTGATTTAGGGTAAGCCATGGAAGATTCTTCTGAGCCGCCAGATATTCCCACATATAACGTATTCCCAGACCTTGTCTTGTCCACACCTGAGAGAGATGCAAGGAAACTAAGCATGGAGTAAAGAGAGTTCACTCATCCATTCTTTCTTTTTTATTGAGAGAGATTTTTTTTTAATGTTTTATTTATTTTTGAGAGAGAGACAGCATGATCAGGGAGGGTCAGAGAGAGAGGGAGACACAGAATCTGAAGACAGGCTCCAGGCTCTGAGCTAGCTGTCAGCCAGCACAGAGCGTGATGTGGGGCTTGAACCCACGAACTGCAGGATCATGACCTGAGCTGAAGCCGGAGGCTCAACAGACTGAGCCACCCAGGTGCCCCTCATTCATCCATTCTTTCACTCATTCATTCAAAACACGTCTACGGACCGCTCCTGGCTGTGAGGCACACTGTCGTGCATGGACAGGGCATCGAGGCCAGGCTCCGTTTTGCCGGAAGTTTCCAGGTGAGTATCAGGGATGCAGCGCGTGAAAGAGAATATGTTTAAATGCCATAGGAGACACACAGAAGCACAGAACAAAGATGAGTCCCAGCTGTGAGGCACGTGTCAGGAAAGGTGTTTTCTAGGAAGTCGCATTTAAGCCAGTTCTCGAAGGGCTGGTTGTATCTGGACACACAGAGATGAGCAGGAGCGAAGTGGGCAGCGCCAGCCAGGAGACATAGGAAGGCAGCATAGGGCAGGACTCCAGGATATAACCACTCACCAGTAAGCGTGGCTGCGGGACTTGACAGCAGGGACGTCTTCATAGCTCTAGACGGTTCCTGAAGAACTGGGTCACCCATTACTTTTGTTTTACACAAAATACGGACTTAAGTCTTAAAGATTCTAATCATGTTTGTTTTCATGCAGCCTCAACCAAAGGAATTAATGCGAATATCCTTTAAACGCTGTAAAACACTCCAGTAAGATATGAATACTTTTACTAGTGATTTGAAAGTGTAGGAAGTAGAGTATAACCCCATCAATGGTATATACCACTTTATCGATGCCACGGTCCCCCTGCCCTAGCTTGACAAAAAATACTGGGAGCGCACTGACGCCACCTGGTTCTGGCACATCCATGGCCCTTGGTGATTAGTTTTTAGGAAGACGGAGATACGACAAGAAGAAATTCACATGGACGCCCACCTCTGCAGGATGACTCTTAAAAGAAGGGATCAGAAACCCTCCACAGTGGTGGGAGCCCCTGAGGACCTGTGGCCTACTCAAGGACAGCTGGAGCCAAGTTCCCACCCCACGACCGTGTCATGCTGTCATGAGAAGGCAGACTCGAGCTCTCACTCCCTGGAATCCGCCAAGGCCTGCGATTCCCCCGGAGCCAACGGAATGCAGCGGAAGTGATGCAGCGTGACTTCCACGGGAAGCCGTAAGCAGCACGAGCTGGACACAAAGGGGCTGTGAGCTGCTACGTGGGAAGTCGGAGGCTGCCTTCACGGTAGGAAGCCCAAGCTAAGCTGGCGAGGTCAAGTGTCGCTGTCCCAGTGGACATGGATGCTAACTGCCCGATGGTTCCCGCCCCGGGCCACTGGGTCATCTCAGCCTGGGAGCCTTCATGTCTAAGGTCGTGCATCATGGAACAGGGATGAGCATCCGTGTTGGACCTCTTCTGAACCCCTGACCCACAGAATCCGTGACCACAAGAAACTGGCCATCGTAAGTCGCCAAGTTTTAGTGTCCTTTGTTACACAGCAGTATTAAGTAGAATCTCAAGTTGATCTGTAACGGTTCATTTCTTTAAAAAATATCCTAAGTAAAATGACAAAATGCTAACATTTGTTTATTTCGGGTAGCGGTATGCGAATGTTTGTTAAGTCGTTTTTTGAAAAATTGTGTATTTTTTAATGGAAAAGTTTACATGAAACATATTTGTATTTCTAACATGACATACAAATTGCCAAAACTTCCAGTAAATTTCTAAGTGTTGATGTTAAAAAATAAATAGATTCCGAAAGACTCACATGTAAGGCTATTTGCATTTTCTTTTATTCTCTTAAGGATTCAAAGATGGAGATGAAGCTACTTACAAAGTGGCCCGTGAGAATTACAAGCACATGTCACTGCAATTGCTCTGCTAATGGTTCCATGAAGTAGTAAATTCTGATATTCATTCCCGTCACTTATATGAGTGGAAGTTTCATAATAGCCTGGAAAATGCTAGCAAGCTACAAAAGCATTATTTACCCAAGTTTTTGAAATGCTAATGGATTTTGGCCTCCTTGAAAAGGTTACACAAGTAAACACAGGCAGTCAGGGATACTCTGTCAATATACTAAGTCAGGCACTGAGGTTTGGGCTGATTCCAGACAGTGTTGCTGAAAAAATAAAGAACAATGAGAAAATGAAATCACCAATATGAAAATCTCCGAAGAGCATCTATGTTCCAAGCAGACACTTGGAAATAACAGCAACGGTGGAGATAATGGATTACATGACAGTTAATCTAAATTACTTCTACTCGATTCGGTATTTTCTGCAGACATGTCTCCAGATTTTGGATCACGGTTCCTGGAAGTGTGCGGGAACCAGGAGATGGGGGCTGGTGGGGCTACACCCATCTGTTTGGGTGTGCTGGCCTCCGCAGACACTGGGCTGAGCGGGCAGAGGTGGGACAGAGGTGGCCGGGGCACAGGACGAACAAAAGAGCGGAATATGGACAGGTCGCTATGACAGCAGGGTCACTAACAGCATGACTCATGCCCCTCCCTCAAGCACAGGTGACACTTTTTGTGATAACGGGACCAGGGATGAGGCTTATACGAACAGCAGCCCCAGGTCTCCAGAGGTCCTGGTAAGAGCAGACTCTGGGTGATGGGGATAGAGAGCGCACAGTGGGTTAAGAGGACAGTGACAATGTGGGGCCATTAGAGTGAGAGCCCTTTCAGGAAACGTGCTTCTGGGGTGGGGGAGGAATATGGATCATCAGGTCTAGAGAGATTCGGGAATCAGGAGGGTGTCCTATAGACGGGATACACTTGAGCACCTTTAAACGTAGATGGGCAAAAATGCCAGTGCAGGACCCCAGGAGAGAAGGGTGGCGGTGGTGGTGGTGGAAGAAGCGATCACTTCCCAAGGGGCACGGGGTGGGGGGACAGCCCTCCATGCGGAGGGGCGTCAGGAGGGTAGGCTGGGAGCTGACACAGGTAAGTTCCTGCAAGTGGCAGGACATTCAAGAAGCTTCTTGTTCCAAGTCTTGTATGTCTGGGAAGTGGAAAGAGAAGGGACTGGCTAGGAGGGAGGGTCAGGAGTGGGTGTGGAGGGGGACAGACGGTGGAGAAGGAGTGTCCAGAGTGAGGGGGGCTGCCCGGCAGCACTGGAGGCCCAAGAACCGGCAAGGACACTGCTCCGCCATCCAGGCGGGCGTAGAGCAAGGGAGCAGAGCCCTACAAGATGTGGGCTGCAGAACTGGACCTGAATCTAAACAGGATGAGAGGGAAGAGGAGAGGGGGTCAACAGCGGGCTCGGGGGCATTCGAGGGGAGGGACCAGAGACAGCAAGCTGGAAGAACACCAGGTAGGGGGCGCCCCCGCACCTACAACATGCCTGGCCCACACAGGCCACTCCAGACCCCCCCTCCAGAACCACATTCCAGGGATGACAGGACGGCAGGTGTGGCTCTGTAGGGGGTGACTGGTGGGTGGGGAGCCAGCCGGCAGAGCACAGGGAGGTCCCATTACATTGGACAGTCTCCAGCACGTGAGACCCACGCCAGACTGAGGTCCGAAACTTCATTTCATAGATGAAAGGGAGCCCCGGTTGCTCTGTAAATAGAACCATCCTGTGACCAATACACTGGGTGCGTAGGACCCGCCGGGTGACCCTGGGCTACAAGAGAGGAGGACTGAGAAAGGACGCACACCAATGAGTAGGAGCTGCATTGTTAAGAAGGATCAAACCTCACAGGAATCCTACTTGAAGAGTCATGTTTTCCACTCACGTATAAGGTTAGCCAGTCATCATCCTCATGAAAATTCACGAGCTAAAGCCGACTTCCTTTTACACCAAGCGGTTCTCAAAGTGTGGTCCCAGGACCCACCGCATCAGCAACACCTGGGAATGCAAATTCTCAGGCCCACCCTGCCCGACTAACTCAGAAACCCTGGGGGCGGGGGGCAGTGATCTCAATCCTCACACGCCTTCCAGATGGTTCTAGACTTTGACAGCCACTGCTCTGGAGATAGGTTGGTAGGGACATGTCACTGGTTTGGGTGAGGCGGACCTCAGAAGGAATCCAACTCACACTGGCCTGTCTTCATAGCCTCTACTCTGTCCTTCGGAAAACAGGAAAATAACAACTACTTCTGTCATAAGGCTAGTTTGATGCCAATATAATATATTCAAAGCACCCAGAACATAACTAGCTATTATGCTTTTATGGCGGAAATAAAATTCAGTAATCACAACAACCCCACAGAGTACACGACCTCAAACACAAAAACAAATGGTTCATGAATCCCATAAGGGTATTTCATCACACAGTTAACAAAGATCACTAATATGAAACAATATAAACTGGGCAATGCAAGATGTAATATGGTCTCTAACACATGTAAACAGACTCTAAGCTTGTAAAGTTAGGTCAGATTCAACCCATAATTCCCGCCAAGCGGAACAAAATTGCCTTTTTGATTACTCAGAGCAAGCAAGGCAATGATAGGTCCAGCTTTGTTTTCTGGTCTTGCACTGGGTGAAGAAGAGACCTCTGGCCACCTATGACAGTTTCCAGACTGGGAACGCTTGATGCCAGATGTTCCTTGTCCCCAGGCTATTTTCTCCGAACAGCCTCCTCTTTTCTGGGGGCTTTTATGTCAGCAGTTAAGTAACTGTGTTGGATAAGAAATTCTCAATAGTGTGCTTCACAACCTCTTGTTAGCGGGCCTTACCAAGAGCTTCTTCCTCTGCTGAAAACCCAGTGTTGTTTGTTATGCTCTAATATTTGCAGGTTTGCCTTGTTTCTCGGCAATCCTATTGAGTTGAACAAAACGACTGTGGTTGATTTGAACGATCTATGTGCATTCTGTTTATCCATTTTATTTTACTTTATTTTATTTTGTTTTTGAGAGAGAAGGAGAGAGAGCACAGGTGGGGGGGGTGGGGGGGGGGAAGAGAGAGAATCTCAAGCAGGCTCCACACTTAGTGCAGAGCCCAGCAAGGGGCGTGATCCCAGGACCCTGAGATCATGTCCTGAGCCAAGATCAAGAGCCGGACGCTCAACTGACTGAGCCACACAGGCGCCCCCCTGCTCATCAATTTTAAGTGTAGCGTGACCACAGTGTTAATATGGCCTTACCTGTATTTTAGCGCTGACTTTGGCCAGAGTAGCTCCATTAAGAAAAAATGGAAGCAGCAGCAATTAAAGATCTCTCCTTTCATGGCCTTGGTGTAGGCAGTCCCTGCTTTACAACCAACAATTCCGCATGCAGAGGCTTTAAACATATGATTGAAACCATGCAAAATGCACACACTGATAGCCTGGTCCTTTGTTTTAGCTTAATACCGTATTCCCACATGTCCACTTTACTACGTTGTAAACACAGTTTTATCATCTCTGTCATATGGTATCAACTGGGTACACTATGTTTATTTAACCATATTCCCTTCAATTACGCAACCAAGCTGTTCACAACTTTTCATTTTTTATCCATCTCATGAATCACTTTTTCTGCTCGTAGAGTGCTCGAGGTGCCCAACTGTGCTGGCTTACCGAGGACTCTCCCAGATACAGCGCTGAACATCCTACATCACAGAAAACCCCCTCAGTAGCAGGAAAACTGGGACAGCTTTCCCCTCGTGGGCCCCACGTGTGAAGGGTAAAGAACATGGGGGCTGGAACGCAGAGCACAGTATCGTACGGAGAAAACGCCACAGGACAAGTCGGGGAGAGTCAAGGCAGCCCCCTGCAAGGAGGCAGGGGGCAAGGGCTCTGATGGGAAGCTGGGCAAAACATGGTGGCAGGGGACACACCATATGCAGGTGTTGGGGAACAGAGGGGCAAAGATCCAGTGAGTAGTGTCCTACCAAGATTTCGAGACAGAGTCTGTGCAGGAGCTAATGGTCTATTGGTCCCAGTATCATACTGTCTCTGTGCCCCTCTCATCTTCTATTCCTCACTTGCCTCCTGCCCTGGCCCTGTGGGAGCCCTGACCGCCTGATGCAGGCCCCCTCTCCCCAGCTCCTGGCCCCTGCCCATGCCCTGTGCCTTCACCTACGTCAGAGCCACCATGAGCCCTCTGCAGGGTAACCTGAAAGCATAAGCCAGTTAATGCCTGGGGAGGGAAACTATGACCATGGGGAGGCGGGAGCCAATGGGTAAATTCTTCCCCTTTCCTCCCTCTCTGCTCTCTGTCCCTCGTCCTCCACCTGGTTCTTGGGGGAGCAGACTGCATGGGAGTGTAAAGGGTGTAATGGTGAGGCTGCTTGCTTCCTTCTCCCCTTCTTCACCCTCCTTGCCCCCACTTCTGTTCCCTGGCTGTGCTAAAGAGTGAAACAGCACATAGACAAACCCTTGCCTCAGGCTCTGCTTTCTGGGGAACTCAAATGAAGACGGCACCTCCTTGAAGAACCAAAAGACAATGAAAGAGGGCAAATCAAAAAGGAAGGTGATGACAGACCAGAGCATCTTGTTTCTGGAAGACCTGCAGAGGTACCCAGTCACCGGACTTCAAGAACCTAGTGCCCCCACAGATTCTGAACAACATCTGCTACCTTTGTCTTCCCAAATAGGAAGATGATATGATCTTGAAAGACCAGAGTAACGTCTGAAATGGTACCTCTGAGAGGGCAGAAAAGCATAAAGAAACTGGATTAATTTAAAAGCAATATTGGGAATGTGCTCCTGGACTTGATTGGATGATTGCATTTTATGTTAGACTTTTGAGACAGGAGCTGGGAGACATCGTCTATGGGACGTGTACAGGAAAGACCCGTTTATGATGCAGTGGTCTGCATCTGGGGGCACGGCATCTCCAGCCGGCCACTAAATCACCTGTCTCTGTCCTTCAGCAGTGCTGTCTCTGATCCCTATGGGTAGACAGCTCCGGGGACACCTCAGGCCAGCTGTCACAGGGGATAAAGACACATGCAGCATCCATACACTTGAGACGTATTCAGACTCTAAGGTGCAAATCTAGGCATAGATTTACTTGACCTGATGGTCCATGGTGTACTGAAATCTAACAAAAAGAAGCTGAATGAGCAATAGGAATGGCAAGTTCCCAACACTTTCCCAAGAAAATTTCCCAAATACACTCACATGCGGACCTGACATTTCAAACACACACTGGTAGTTGTTTTGATAAAAATATAGAATTTTAGATCTGGAAGACCTCCTGGGGAATATTTATCCTGTGTTTTTTCAAACATCATTTTAGAAGAACTCTAGCTCCCCTCTTAGAAAATAGAACAATCTTAGAAAAAAAAAAAAGAAAAGAAAACAGAACAATTTTAACACCAAGATAAAACTGATAAGAGTAAAGTTACTTTGTCGAAAGGGACGGGCATTGCAAAACCAAGGGCTGGCAAACACAGTTTGCAAGAACGCAGGCGAGGCCCTGTCAATATTTCTAGGTTACAGGTTGATCCATTTAACAGGCCAAGGGCTGGGTGATTTCTAAGACATCTTACAAGGCCCCTCAGTGTCTTTGGCAGAAAAACCAATTTATTTCTTTTTCCCCCCTGTCTCCTTTGAGCCTCAAGGGAAGAAGGCTGGGTTCATTATAATGTGTTCTAGTCACTGGTCACACAGGACCCTTACCTTATTTTATTTATTGGGTCTATTTTATCGCTAGTCCCATTTCCATCACATCCCCACAAAGGAATTATCCCAATGTGTTAAGGTGTATCCTTTTGTCTTTGTATAGAATCTGTATTGTTTTGTGTGCACATCTCTTTCATGTTATGTAAATAGTGTTGTATCCCATACCTCCCTCTGCTTCCTACTTTTTATCCTTCCTATGCTTTATGGACCATCCATCATGCTATATGAGCCTCTAACCCACAATTTCTGATGACTTCATGGGGTGTATCCACCACAGTTGACACTCCCTCTCTCCCAGATTGCCTACAACTCTCTCCCTCTGCCCAGGTAATGCCGCAGAGAACACACCGGCCTCCTGAAGGATGGGTTTGAGAACTTCCTTTGGGACTTAACGCATAGGAGGGGAACCGCTGGATCACACTACTTGGACACCGACTGGCATCAGCAGTTCCAGACTGCGATGGACAACAGCTGCCCACCCCCTCCAGCAGGCACCCTGCGGCCCACCGACCCTGGGCATCACTGGGCTTGTCATTTCTAACCAGCCTAATGAGCGTGAAGCACTATCATGTTTGCATTTTTGTTTCCCTGATCACGAATGAATCTGCATTGCTTCTTAGGCTTTACTGGCCTTTTGGGTCTACTTTCATGAAAGCTGTCTCTATCCTTTGTCAGTTCTCCTACAAGACCTGTTGCTTTTTTTCTTATTGATTCATGGAAATCCCTTTTATATTCTAGAGACATCGATTAACCTCTGGTTGGTTCAGACATAGAAAATATCTTTTCGTGGCACCTGAGGGGCTCAGTGGGTTGAGTGTCTGAGTCTTGCTTTGGGCTTAGGTCAGATTCCAGGGTCTCTGATTCCCGCAGGTAGGCAGCTCCGGGGACATCTCAGGCCAGCTGTCACAGGGGGTACAGACACGCAGTATCTGTACACTCGAGACATATTTTGTCCCTAAAGTGCAAATCTATGCATCGTGTTGGGCTCCGCGCTGGGCATGGGGCCTGCTTGGGATTCGCTCTCTTTCTCCCTCTGTCCCTCTCCCTCGCTCGTCCTCACTATCTCTCTCTTTCTCAAATTAAAAAAAAAAATCTTTTCCAATGTTCCAGATACGGGACAAGTTACTTAATGTCTCTGGACCTTACTTTCCTTCCCTACAAAAGAGCAGCTGCCTCACAGGGTGCGTGAGGATTAAACGAGTTGATGTTTACTGCGTTTACCGGTAATCTGGTAAGGAAAAAAGTTCCCAAGTGGGAATGTGCCTTAATAACTATAAGCGGATGGTTACATGTAGCATATCACAGCATGGCTTTGTGTCCCTATCAGGGATTAAGCTACTTCCATGGATTAAATTTTCGTGTCTGTTCAATGTCAGGAGACTGGACTGCTTAATATAGAGAGCAATCTTGCCAAATTCGCTCAACCTGAATCCCGATATTCTTGATTACTGCCCCCTCCATCACCGCTGTGGGCTCATTTCGCAGATAACAGGGGGACTGGGGGGGGGTACTCTTTTGGTCTTTTCTGTCTGAGGCCACTTTCTCACAACAGGACAAGCAAACTGTGATATGATTTAGGCATTGAAAACTGCCCCAAAATACGAGGCAGATGTGTCTTCTTGAACTGACCCAAAAGCCGGCATGAGCCACACCAGTGCGTCCCAACCCAGCACCTTTATGAACCTTCATGGTCCAGATTTACTGAAGGACCTCAGGTGTTTGTGCATGAACACACATGGTGGAGAGGCCTTCGTGTTACAGTGATGCTTTAGTTCTTTTCGAAATCCCTCCCTCAACCAGCAGCCCCGGGCCAGAGGCAGCAGGCAGAGCCATGTGTGTGGCTCTGAGTGACCACAGACAGTGACTCCCCGACCCAGAGCCACAGGGGACCTAGGGAAGTGACAGCGGGTGGACGGGTGCAGGCTGCCATCCCAACTTCCCCGGGGGCCGCAGGGCCTCGGCATGTGCCTCTGGCCGGCCTCCTTCACTCACCAGGGGCACTCGGGGGGACAGCCTGCTCTTTGGGGACACAGAACACTCCAGTTCTAACAACGCAGCTCACACTGTCACTTATCTCCCTCAGTGCCTCCTGTCCCAAACAACAGCAAAGAAAACAGTCATCACTTCAATTGGGAGAGCTCCCTTCTACATGAAACGTGAGTAAAACATCTTTACCCACTGCCAGCGACACCACAGCTATCGGCCAGCCCTGAGATTCCCCCGGTTTTAGGGAAGCTCAAGGCCCTAGCCCAGCGGTTCTCTGCTCTGCCTGCGGTCAGAACACAGTGTGGGGCCTGAGCCAGTCTGGGTCCCGCACCCCCAGACCAGACCAGGTGCACCCGGGCCTGGGAGGCCACATTTAGCGACAAGAGCAAGAAAGAGGGCATCGGCGGGGCCCTCTGAGCCACTAGACAGAGGTGGGGGGACGTGGGGGGACTGTGCATTGCAGGTCACAACTGGAGAAAGGAGCCTAGGGAAGTTTTACCAGAGCTTGTAGCTCTGATCTTGACTCTGGGTTTGCTCAGTCTTTGTTACTAAGCCCCAAGCCATGCCAGCTCCAGACGGTGGACCCCGGCCATGTCCCCCAGTGCTGGAATCTTGGTGGCCTGCCAAACGAAGCTTTCTTTCGGACCCAGGGGTTTGCCATTTCCTCTAATCCCCAGACCCAGGCTGCCTCTCTGCGTTGACTTCCTGAATATCTGTAATGAACAGCGCCAGTCACTCGGCGTTTCCGAGGGGCCAGCGCTCTGCACTCATCATGTGTTTAAGTCTCTCATTGGCGAGCTTTCCCACTTGTAAGAATCCGAGCCTGGAGGGTGCTTGGCGGGGGGAGGGGGGGTGGGGGGCTCAGTCACTTAAGCATCCAACTTCGGCTCAGGTCATGATCTCTGGGTCTGTAGGTTTGAGCCCCGAGTCAGGCTCTGTGCTGACAGCTCAGAGCCTGAAGCCTGCTTCGGATTCTGTGTCTCTTTCTCTCTGCCCCTTTCCCACTTGCACTCTGTCTCTCTCTATCAAAAATAAACAAACGTTTTAAAAATTAAAAAGAAAAAAAAAAAAGAATCCGAGACAGGACACATGTCAACCTAAGCAACTTGCCCATCTTCACACAACTAATAAGCCTATGTCCTCAGCCTCAGTCGAATACGACTTAGACACAGGCCACACTGAATGGGCTCAGATATGAAATCTGATCGTTTCTTCACGGAATTTTGCAACCATAAATTCTGTGGCCAATATCGAATTATCTACAGAGCAGTCTTATACGGTTTGGTAACACATCTGACCTGGTTTCATTTAAACCCCGGACAGAGCTGCCGTAACCCTACAGGGGTGCGCGGTGAGGGAGGCAAGGAGACCCCAGAGAAACCTGCCACATTATCCTCACGCTGCCAAGACAGAGCGACATTGAGAACTTCTGCGGGGAGGGATCCTGGGGTAATTTCCTGTCCAGGACAGAAACTCTGAAATTCCTTTCTTTCTTTGACTTTTTAAAAAGTTGATGCTGCGTTCATTTTAATGAGTTCCCACTCCAATTTCCACCTTTACCCCAGATATTCGATATGTTTAATTATCCCTGTGGCTTCCATACGCGTGTCTGCTGTCACTCACTCACTTGAGAACAGTGGGAACAGAACAGTGGGAGGGTAACAGGGCTCTGCCGAGCATCACTGTCAGAAGAGCATCTGTACTAAACGTACACACCGCGGGCGCCGTGCCCCTTCCCTTCCCGGAAATGTGCCCCAGTCAGTCTTCAGGACAAGAGGCCTGACACCTCTGGCTTCTGTTTGCGTCTCGGAGGCCTCAGCCCGTGGCGTCCCTTCCCCGGGGCGGGAGCCACACACCATCTTTCATCCTGTGCCCTGGCCCGGAGCCCTTCCAGCTGGCCGAGGTCCCTGGAGCCAGGGCCACCCTGTGCGTATGTGGGACTTAAGCAACAGCTGAGACAGGTGTCTGGGACGTGAGACGCGGCCAAGCAGGGAGGATGAGTGGAGCGCGTAGGAGAGGAGCTGGCCTCTTGGGGGAGGGCTTCACCGGCCCCCGGGAGGGAGTCCAGGCTGCCCTGGGTAAGGCCCTCTTCCCTCGGGAGGGGGGCAGTGCCCTCAGACTCCGGGGCTCACGAGGACGTGGGCTGTGACTCCAGAAACCCGACAACACTACCAGCGAAAACTTCCAACGCCATCGGGCTTCGTTGAGACCAAACAGTCTCATGGGCCCTGGTGCTAGGCTTTCTCTTTTCTTTTTTTAAAAAATCTTATCCCCAGATTATTTTTCTCTTCTGTGTGTAGAAAACAGTAACAGACAGTTTAAGTAAATTGCTGGCATGAAAATCCAGAAATGCTGACATCAACTAAAAGAAAAGGGTCACAAGTTAATGTTATTTTACTGAATAATTTAAAGAAAACTTCCAATTAGATCGTCAATTATCGGGGCGCCTGGGTGGTTCAGTCGGTTAAGCTTCCAACTTCAGCTCAGGTCATGATCTCACGGTTTGTAGGTTCGAGCTCTGCATTGGGCTCTATGGGGACAGCTCAGAGCCTGGAGCCTGCTTCAGATTTTGTGTCTCCCTCTCTCTCTGACCCTCCCCTGCTCATGCTGTCTCTCTCTGTCTCTCAAAAGTAAATTAAAAACATTAAAAAGTTTAAAAAATAAATAAATTTAAATCATCAATTATCTAGCTTTTAATTTCCTAGAATAACAATTTTCTAAATTTGGTTGATTTACAGGAATATATTCTGTCTCTATCTGAACTGCTGGTGGGCACAACTGTGGAAAATATTAATACAAAAATCTTTTCTGATAAATTAATATGTAAAACAAATTTCAAAAAAATATATTCTGATCTCATTTTTTATTTTTTATTTTGTTTTTAATGTTTGTTTATTTTTGAGACAGAGAGAGACAGAGTGTGAGCAGGAGTGGGGCAGAGAGAGAGGGAGACACAGAATCTGAAGACAGGCTCCAGGCTCTGAACTGTCAGCACGGAGCCCGATGTGGGGCTCAAACCCACGAACCGTGAGATCATGACCTGAGATGAAGTCAGATGCTTAACCGACTGAGCCATTCAGGCTCTCTGATCTCATTTTTTAAAACGGTAAAATGATGAATTCCATTCTTTTTTTTAAAATATAGTTTATTGTCAAGTTGGTTTCCATACAGCACCCAGTGCTCATCCCAACAAGTGCCCTCCTCTAAGCCCATCACCCGTTTTCTCCTCTCCTCCACCCCCCAGGGCTAGGTTTTCTATTTCATTCATTTCCTTTTATTCCTGGCCAGCAGGGCCTCCCAAGACACTGGCTTCACCTAACTTCTCTACGGGCCTTACTTGAGTCTCTCATGCTGGACACCACATACTGGTGGTGTTTCACAGAAAACCGCCATTTTCCAAATTGACTGCCATTTTCCAAATCAGTCTCCATGTGAGGCCAGCAGTGATAAAGTAAACTTTCATTCCAGATTAAGACACTTGAAACCCATACTCGGATATGCTAACTTAAGTCTTGTAGGTGAAACGCCTATTTCTGCATTATGAAGTCAAGAAAAAGTCAACAATTCTACCTGAGGCTAGAACCGCTAAGATCGCTGGCAGCATCCCCAAAGGAAAGAGCTCTCGTCACGCGGGTGAGGAGAGCAGGAGTGCTGGTGTGCAGTGACCCGCGTCGGTGAGCAAGCACACATCTGACGCCCCAGGTGCCGTGAGCCTGTCGCAGTCTCTCTCTGAACTCTGTTCTAAGAAACCAGAAAACACGGTCTCCCACACTCACTTGTAGGTTTTATTACAGATAAGCACACCGTGAGTTAACCCCATAAAAAAAAAATCCTACACGAATGCAACCTTGTCGAGATTACTTCAAAACACGTACATGTTTTGGCACAGAAGTTCAGGGTTCAGTCATGGTTGAACGTTGATGATCAGGCCATTGAGGCCACGGGTGCGAGTACAGACAGGCTTGCAAAGCCCTGGTTCATTTTTCCACGTGACTCAGCTCCCTGCCCCAGCGGTCGCTGTTCAAATGGAAAGGCAGAGACACTCTTGTCACTTGGTCCTCCCCCCTGCTCCTCCCCCACAACAATCCTTCCGGAACTCCCTGTCTCCCAAGACCGGATTTCACAGCGTCATAATCCCCTCTGTTTCTGAAGTCTAGGCTTGCACCCACCCTGCCTCCCCCTGGGAGTTTTTGTTGTGTGGGTGGCCCACGGCATGCCCCCTTCCGATTCTCCGCGAGGCACTGGGGTCGGGAGTCAACGCTAAAGATGTCAGGATGGGCACCTTCCCCAGAGTGCAGGGACACCCATCCACCACATTCCCCTCTGCCCCTGTGGACACCACTCACAGCACAGCGCACGCCCACCAAGAAGGAGGTGCCCTCGGGAGGCATCCATCCTGATTTCCAGAAACTAACACCTCTGGGCTTTAAGTTAGCTTCATTCAAAGACACGCGCCCACCCTTGGGGAACATGACGACCCTGAGCTCAGGGTCAGGAATTAAATACACGAGGAGCCTGATAACGAATGTGGTTGTGGAATGACAGACATGGGGGCACCTTGGAAATGCCCTGACAATTCATCAGCAGAGGTCCACCGACGCTGCCCATGGTCCCCAATCGCTCACGGTCACCTGGCGTGGGTTCTGCGTCTTGGGTCAGGTACTCTCCCTCCCATGCCGTCTGCTTCACCGATTCATCAGAGACCACGGTCCACGCTTTTAGAGACTATTCAACGACCATCCCCGTGCTCATTCCCTGACTTTCATTTATAAATTTCCCTGAACACAGATTTTAAGGTGACATCACTGGACCAGTCTTACACTTTGAAGGATGTGCTGCACAGGGCCCACACTGTCCACAGAATTTAAATCGAAATTTAAAGAATTTGTTAAAATCATATTAATTATTTAGGCCTTACGCCGCATCCCTCACTGTTTTTCTCTATTACTACTCAAAAGTCAGGCCCAAGTTGCTTTGCTTTATTGCAAGCATGGAACGGTTAGGGGCGCCTGGGTGGCTCAGTCGCTTAAGCGTCCAACTTTGGCTCAGGCCATGATCTCACAGTTCAAGGGTTCAAGCCCCGCATCGGGCTCTGTGCTGACAGCTCAGAGCCTGGAGCCTGCTTCGGATTCTGTATCTCCCTTTCTGTCTGCACCTCCCCTGCTCATGCTCTCTCTCTTTCAAAACTAAATAAACATTAAAATAATAAATAAGCATGGAATGGTTAGAACCCCATGGCCCCCGAAAAGCCATGTTACTGATCGCCCGTCCAGACACAATGGTATTAACCCATCATTTATCATTCTAGAAAGCTCTACCAGGAACATTAGAGAACTCTTCTTCATAGAATAGAAATAAACTTTCTTTCTTGGCTGTGGTTCAGGAAAGGAAAAAAATGAGGAAGAGTGTTAGAAAGGTTTTCTTTTGTTCTGAAAGGCAGGCAGTGTCTGCTGCCTCCACAGCTTTGGGGTGCTCAGCCCTGTGTCTCTGAACTGTGAGAGCCAGGCCCCCGTGAGCCCCTCACTGAGCCAGGCCCTGAGCCCGTGCGCAGCTGCTTCTGGAGCATGGCTAGGTGGAAGATGCGGTCTTGCCAAAAAGTGCCAGGGCAGCTGAGCAAATAGCCTTTTCTGCACAGTGGACGTCAGCACATAACAATCACGGCCCCAAAGAGCCAGCAGTTCTGTTTCCTGGTTCCTTTCCTGCTCCAGGTCGCATTCCCCAAGTTAGGATTCTGAGGACGACAGCACCCGTGTGCGGACAGGGGGCGGGGTGTGGGCTGTCGCCCCTCTGCTCCTGGGTGGGGAGGGGGGCGGTTCCTGCAGGGCCATAGCCATCCAAGGACTTGTCAGTCCTCATAGGTGTGAGGACGAGCCCTGCACGATGCTGTCAATAACACAACAAGTGCCCAGGAATAAAACTAGTGACGTCTGTGTAAGATCTTCACTGAAAACGAGACGCTGCTGACAGAAACCGAATGATGTCTCCGGAAGTGCAACAACATTCAAATTATACAAATAGATCACGTCCGATATATCAGAATTGTTAACGTGTCAATTTTCTCTAAATTAAAACATAAAATTAATGTAAAAGAGAAAGAACAAGGGGCAGCCTGGTTGCGGAGAAGAGCTTATGTTAATCTAAGAAGGTCAACATCAGGGTTGGCTTCACCAAAAACATAACAGGGGTCAAATTTGTCACTCAACCTTTTTCTCGTTGACTCACTAACGCAGCCACAAAAATGACCACAATGAGCTACCACCTCACACCTGCCAGAATGGCTCCAATAAACAGCTCAGACAAGAGGCATTGGTGAGGATGTGGAGAAAGGGGAACCCTCTTGCGCTGCTGGTAGGAAAGCAAACTGGTGCAGATACTCTGGAAAACAGCACGAAGGTTCCTCAAAAAATTAAAAATAGAACTATCCTATGACCCAGCAATTGCACTACTAAGTATTTATCCAAAGGACATGAAAGTGCTGATTCGAAGGGGCACATGCACCCCAATGTTTACAGCAGCACTGCCAACAATAGCCTAAGTATGGAAAGAGCCCAGATGTCCATTGACTGATGAATGGATAAAGACGATGGGGGATGGATGGATAGACAGATAGACAGACAGACAGACAGATAGATAGATAGATACACATATAATGGAACAATACTCAGCAATCAAAGAGAAGAAAATCATGCCATTTGCAACAACGTGGATGGAACCAGAGGGTATTATGGGTTCTACTCCTCAAACCAAGACTACACTGTATGTTAACTGACTTGAATTTAAATAAATAAATTTTTAAAAATTACACACCATGTAATTCCATCACAAATATTTACTGAACACATCCTCCACCCTCAAGAAACTCATGGTCTGACAAAGGAGGCAATGATGAGCAGATGAGCACAGTCAGCACACAGGGAGAGTGTTGAGGCAGAGGAAGGAATCCAGATACCCCCAGGGTAGTGGCAGGGGTGGGGGGTGGGGATGGAGGGCAGGTGGAAATTATGGAAGGCACTTCTGGAATAGGTAACTCCTAGCTGCATAAAAAATGGAACAGCCTTATCGGAAAAGAGGAAAGGTATTTTGAGAAAAGGAAACAGCATGTTCCAGAGCCTGGGGAGGGCAGCTGGGGTGACATGGAGGGGCTGGAGCACTGGGTGCTAGAGAGGCCAGGGGTCTGTAGGCTCTGGATGCCCATGGGCAGGCACAGGGTGGCCTTGTGTGCAGACCAAGGGGGGGGGACTGTCTTGAAGGAACAGCTTCCCTACCATTTAATCAGGGGCATGCAACCTACAGAAAATATGTTCAAATGTATTAGTCAGGGTAAACTCATGCTACGAGATGCAACAAACAGCCCCCCCAAATATCAGTGGTTTAATACAAGAAAGTTTATTTCTCATTAATTTCACACTCCCTCCCCAAAAGCTTTCAGGAATGGATCTCCTTCCATCTAAGGACTTGCCATATTTTAGGGCTTCAGCATTCTCTGCTGGCAGGAAAGGGAAGCAAGGGGGAGACAGGGATTACTGGAAGAAAGGTTATTCAGGTTGCAGGCCTGGCAATGTCACATATCACTTCTCCCATCTTCACTGTCCAGGACCCTGTCCCCTGACCTACTAGCTGCAAAGGAAGCTGGGAAATACAATCTAGCTGTGTGTCCAGGAGGAAAAGTACAGGGTATTCTCTGTCCTGAGGGCAAATTAGTGCTCAAGAGATTTTTTTTCTTAATATTTAAGGCCAAGTTTATTAGTGATGTATTATGCTAGACCAGGGTTCAGCAAACTACAGCTCCAGGGTCAAATCTGGCACATCACCTATTCTCTCTCTCCCTCCTCCTCCTGCTGGTAGGTAATAATACCTACCCATCACTATGGTAGGTGTTATTACGCCCATTCTAGAGCTGAGGACACCAAGGCTGAGGCAGATTCTGTGACTTGCCCTCTATGTTGAAATACAGAGGAGCTGGCATTTAGGCCCAAACCTATCGAATCCCAAAAATACATCAAAAAGTGTAGATGTCAATGCCATATCTGTTGGATATCCCATTCGGTTGCACCCCTGCCTCTCTTCAGAGCTCCATTCAGGTTTGCCAAAATTCCCAGGGAGTGTGGTCCAGCTATGGGCACCCCAGCCCAGTCAGTTATGGATTTTACTGTCAGTTGCCCACCTCTGGAGGGCCCCAAGCTTCTGCAGATCAACAGTGGCATTTCACCTGATAAAATCTGGGACCCCTGCGTCCAGGTAAAGGGATGATGCTTCTGTCCCAAGGTCTGCAGCGTCTGGGGGAACTGACGCTTGCTTCAACCACACATGTTTCTTCTTATGAAGAGACACCAGCATGTCTCCACGGACCATCTCCATGGGGAAAATGAAGATTCTCAAACCCCACCTCAGTCTTTTGATTTCAAATCTCTGAATAGAAAGGCAGTGTTCTGGAAGGTTGGTCTGAAACAATATCTAGACCATACATGTAGGTACGGAAATAAATATGAGACAATGTTAAGATTCATGAAGGATAGTAAAGGAAGGTCCAAATGATGTCTAATTAAAATCCCAGAAGGAAAGAACACAGCATGGAAAAGGTAACACTGAAGAGATAATGGCTGAGAATTATCCAGAACTTATTAAAAAGAACCAAAATTTGCAGTTAAAGTAAATACAACAGTTGGTTCATTTAATGAATATTTACTGAGTGTCTATTACATGCCAGATGCCAGGCAATGTACACCAATCTGGATAAATGAAAGAAATACCTACTTAGATACAACCTGAGCGAAAAGGATGGTTAGATGGACAGCAGATTTCTACAAAGCAAAATGAAAGCTCTAAGACAAAAGTAACATCTTCAAAAGGCTGAGGAAAAATAATTTGCAACATAGAACTATTTTCCTAGCAAAACTATCTTTCACGAGTAATGTTGAATAATGGCTCACTTGGTCAGTGGAGCGTGTGACTCTTGACCTCAGAAATGTGGGTTCGAGCCCCATGTTGTGTGCAGAGATTACTTAAAAATAAAATTTTCTTGGGGCGCCTGGGTGGCTTAGTCAGTTGAGCATTGGACTTTGGCTCAAGCCTGACCTCACTGTTCGTGGGTTTGAGCCTTGCATCGGGCTCTGTGCTCACAGCTCAGAGCCTGGAACCTGCTTCAGATTCTGTGTGTGTGTCTCTCTCTGCCCCTCCACCACTCACACTGTCTCTCTCTCACTCACTCTCAAAAATAAACATTAAAAAATAAAATAAAATCTTCTTATAAAAGGAATAATAACGAAACAAAGACATTTCCATATAAACAAAAACTGAGAACATGTACTACTTAGAGATACATGCTAAAGAAAAATTTTAAAGATTTATGTCAAAAGGAAGGGGGGAAATAAGATATTGTATGAAATGAGGAGCAGGCAAAGTGTCATTATAAACCCAAACATACATGATCTACTCAAGGACCATAAATTAACAGTAAAAGGAAAGACCTGGAATATTGGCTATGAATGCCTATAATATAGGACGTGAATGAGTGAAAGTGTTGAAGATTCCTGAATTGTTAGGCATCTGGGTGGCTGAATTGGTTGAGTGTTTGACTCTTGATTTCAGCTTAGGTCATGATCCCAGGGTCGTGGAATCAGGGTCTGGGCTGATAGCAGATTCTCTCCCTCTGTCCCTCTGACCCTCCCCTGCTTGCTCACTCTCTCTCTCAAAAATAAAAATAAATAAATAAAAAGATTCCTAAATTGTTGAAGAGAATCTTTCAGTATTAAATTTAGGCTCTGTGAAGTAAACATAGTAAAATGTCCAGGGTAACCACTGAAAGAATTGAAATAAAAAAAATCTAAATTCCAAACAAAAAAAGGAAGGAACAAAATAGAGTCAGAAAAACAAATTAAAAAATCACTTTTAAAGGAAGGAAAAAGGAGGAAAAAAGCATAGAAAGAAGAAGACAAAGAAAATAATATAGTATAACAGCTCAAATATACCAGTTAATACAACAGACGTAAAGAGACTAAGCATAGCAGTTAAAAACGAAATCAAGTTTTATGCATTTTATAAAAGATACATCTAAACTATCAGAACATGGAAAGCTTGAAAGTCATAGATAATAAAAAATATAGCAGACAAACATTAAAAGAAGACTGGAGTAGCTACATTAGTATTGGACAAAATAGACATTAAGACAATACAACGTGGATTTTAGATAGATAGGTTCCCTACACCACAATAAAAAGTTCAACTCAATATGTAGATTACAAGCAAATTCTAAATTTGTAGACATAGACATCCAATAAAACTGCTCTATGTATGTAACTTTTTAAGTCTGCTAGAAATATGGGGGGGCTGACAAACCCACAAACGTTACGGCAAATTTCAATGCTTATTAATCTTGACAGACCAAGCAAATGGAAAGTTAATTAAAATCTAGAATATTTTAACAGCATAACTGACGAGCTTCAAATATGCGGCATCTAGAAACCCCGCACCCAAGAGCTAAAGACCATATATCGTTCTTTTTTTATTTTTAATGTTCATTTATTTTTGAGAGAGACAGAAAGACAGAGACAGAGACAGGGCACAAGAAGGAGAGGAATCAAAAGAGAGGGAGACACAGAACCAAAGCAGGTACCAGGCTCCACGCTGTCAGCACAGAGCCTGACATGGGGCTCAAACCCACAAACGCAAGATCATGACATGACCTGAGCCAAAGTCTGACGCTCAACCTACTGAGCCACCCATTTGCTCCAAGACTACCTTCTTGTAGAGCATGTAGAAAACATTTATGAAAACTGACCTCTTAAAGGCCAAAAAGTGGGGGGCACTTGGAGGGAGAAGCACTGGGTGTTATATGGAAACTAATTTGACAATAAACTATTATAAAAAAAAAAAGCAAGTTTCAATAAAGTCTAAAAAGACCAAGTCACACAGACCGTACCAAAGTTAAGCAATTAAACAACAATTAAAAGTCAACAATTAAAAGAAAAGCATCAGCACATATTTGAAATTTGAAAACAAGCCTCTAAATAACTCATGGGTCAAAGACAAAATAAAAATGGAAATTACAAATACGGAGAATGGAACAATAATTAAAACCAGCTTTTCAAAACTTGTCAGATACAGTCAAAGAAGTACATAGAAGGAAATCTATAGCTTTAAATATTTATACTAGAAAAGAAGAAAGGCTGAAAATAACTGAGCTATGGATCGAACTTAACCTGGAAGCAGCATATCAAAAGTAAATCCAGGAAACAAGAACAAAATAACAAAGCAGAAATTAACGAAGTAAAAATGAACAGCGACATATTTGGGTCTTTGAAGTAATAATGAAACAGATGTCCTCCTAGTGAGGTTGATACAGCGAAAACAAGCGGGGTCCAAATAACATGAGAAATAAAAGCAGTACAAAAGCAAGATCTTTCTTGAGTATCCGAAGCAAGACAGAGACTGAGCCCAGACTACACCGTGTGCCTGGATAGATTTTCTCCATGTCCACCGCAGCGCAAGCCCATGCTTGACCAAGAGTGAGGCCAGGATGCTGGGGGCACTGAGGTCTGTGGGCTGACCTTACGTCGGGGGATAGACATGCGAGACCCAAAGCAGAGACATGTGAAGCCCCACAGGTCAAAGCAGCCATCACTCTCCAGCGACTCCCCTCAAACGGACTTTCCTTTTATTGTGGGGGAAAAAAAGTGATCTGGAAAGTAAAAACAAGCAGGATTCATACTATTTTTAAAAAGTGCTCTGAAGCCCAGTTCCTAGTAAGACGCTAGAGGGAACCTCTTTTTCCTTCTTTCTTTTTTTCCCCCATTTATGGCATCAAGCAAGCATTTAGAAGTCCTAACATCCATTTCAAAGCCTCACTCCCTAGGCAATGAATTGAAATATTTGTGGGGGGGTGGGGGTGGGGAGAAGGGACTCAGACTTTTCTGCATTATATCATGCTTAATTCTGGCCAGTATCTGACAAGCAGACAAGGCCAAGATCAGACTTAGTCTGCGATTAGAAAGCTACATCTAGGTGGAAAATCTACTGCCTCGTCTTGAGCAAGAGAAGTAAGTGAGGGAGCTGGATTTAAATGGCCCTGCACAAGGCCTTGGCTTCTGACTTCACTCCCTGGAGCCGATCCTCTTTGAAAGATAGGAGGGCAGTGGGTGAAGTTCCAATGTCCATTTTGCAATGTCCACATCAAAAGGAGAGAGCCGTTCCTATCTGCTGGTCTGGCTGTATGACTGACTTGCATTCCTGCCGCCATGCAATGAAATACAAAGGCAGATTGGCCGGAGGAATGATGCCCCTCGAAGATGCCCCTGGGATGTCCTACAGCTTCTAAAGCGTGTGTGGTTGGCAAGAATGAGGAGAAAGGGGAACCCATTCCAAGCACCAAGTCCAAGTTGCCTGGACTTGTCCCGAAGACTTTGAACACTGCATGGAGGATTAGGAGCACGATTTACACTCAGGACCCTTGGATCTGAACCCAAGTGGGCTACTTGAAAGGTCTGGGACTCTGGCAGGTCCTTCTACATCTCCCACCTCGGGGACCTCATCTACAAGGCCAGAACAACAGCTCCTCACCATGGTGCAAAGATGAACTAGAATAGCCATATGGAGACATTCTGGAGTCCGCTCTGCCCCTCTACCTCCTAAACTCTCACAATTCACCCTCTTTCCATGATTAATATGTTAGACTTTAAGCCTATAAAAACACATTGGGTATATCGTGTTAACCAAAGATATGAGAGTTCCCTGAATCCTAACAGAATATGAAAACACAAAAACTAAATGGATCCTATTCAAAAGCAAAGACAGTGAACTATTAGCGGGCCAGAACTCTGAGGGAGAAGGAGTCGCTCTGAATGGCGGACCTTCCTGAATGGATGGAAGGGAGGGTTCCTCTTAAAAATCAATACATTAAAAGCAAACAAGCCAGAAGAAGCAAACAGTTTGATATTTTAAAAAAAAATCTCTCCAACATCCTTCAAAGACTTGTTGGCGGCCTTAAGAAATCCATGCTGGCTATCATTCTGCTTCTGGAAAATTTTTATCATTGTTCCGAGCACCCTACGCAGCCATCCAGCGAGGCCACTGATGGACGGCATCTGAGGACTTCATCTGACCTCTAATTTTACAACGAGAAAGCTAAGCCCAGGGAGGTGAAGTGACTCACTAGAGCCCTACAGCTAGCTGCAGACGGTGCCATGCCGGGTCTCCTGACCTTCCGCCTTCCACGCTGCCATTTGGGAGCCACCGGCCCTCATAAGACCACCTATCCCTCCCTGAAATAAGATGTCTGGGAACAACTCCAAAACCCCAACATGTTTCTAACGTATTTGGGTACAACTCACAGATTTTTACGTCTCCCTTCTCCGTTGTCTAGGGGTCATGTTTGCTCACAGAACCCCCACCTGAGTGTGTGTGCATTTAGCTTTAGAGGCTCGTTTTGTTCTTCATTTGAGGTTTGAATGTCTTCAGAAATCAGGTGTCCTCTCTCCATACGGCGGCTTCCGATCTGCCTGGGAAGCATCCAGTCAGCAGCCACCTAACAGCGACAGCTCTGAGGAAGGACTAGGGACAATGCCCTGTCCTACCCAAGTCCACAGCCTGTCGTTTCAACTAGGAGACCCCTAACCAGCATCACCCACAGATTAGGTAGAAATTAAAGTCCTCTGAACACACACACATACACACACACACACCCCTGCCTGGGCTGCCAGGCAGAGTTCTACCTCTAGGGCACAGATCACACACACGTGGCACTGTATAGAATTGGCATAAACTGGGGGCGTCTGGGTGGCTCAGTCAGTTAAGTGTGGGACTCTTGATTTCAGCTCGGGTCACAAACTCACAGTTCATGAGTTCCAGTCCCACATCAGGCTTCCAGTGCAGAGCCTGCTTGGGATTCTCTCTCTTCCTCTTTCTCTGCCCCTCTCCTGCTCACTTGTGCTCTCTCTCTCTCTCTCTCTCTCTCTCTCTCTCTCTCTCTCTTTCTCTAAATAAAGAAATAAACTTTTGGGGTGCCTGGGTGCTCAGTCGGTTAAACATCCACCTTCAGCTCAGGTCATGATCTCACGGTTCATGAGTTCAAATCCGCATTGGGCTCTGTGCTGACAGCTCAGAGCCTGAAGCCTGCTTCAGATTCTGTCTCCTTCTCTCTTCTCTCTCTCTCTCTCTCTCTCTCTCTCTCTGCCCCTCACCTGCCCACATTCTGTCTGTCTCTGTGTCTCAAATATAAATGTTAAAATTAAAAAAAAAAACTTTTAAAAAAGAATATGCATGAACTCAAAGATCTATAATCCCAACACCAGAGAGGTGAGATCACCAGACCGAGAATGCCTTGCTATCGCTGAATCTAGTGTTTTCTTCATTATTCACGTGGGTGCTTAAAAAATGTTTCTGACACTAAATAAAGACAAAGGTTTTTCTTTCGTATTTCTCCTGAGCACATGCAATCGCTTTTTAGACATTCAACTCCGCGAAGAGTGCAGACGAAGTTCAATGCCACCGCTGGTTCCTGCCACCCAGCCTCCGCGGAGGCAGAGCCCCACAGGGTCACAGAGATGCAGAAGAAAGCTGGCAAAGCCGCCCGCCCAGGCCGGCGGTGGGACGGTCCTGCAGCCAGGCTGAGGGCCACCGAACCCCGATGTCCCGCCTGCCCAAACACCCCCAGGGAAATGTGGGGGCTGCCCCCACCTGGCCCAGGCGGCCACCCCCGGGGAAAGTGGTGCGGGGTGTCCGCTTTGTACCTCTTGAAGCCTCTTCTGCGCCTGTAATTGATTAGCGGGGCGCGGGTAGAATTAAAACTCTTAATTCAAACCTCAGCTTTCCCAACTTCTCTCCGCTGTTGCTCTTGCCCCAAGAGCGGTTTTATTACCAAAATCGCGTCCCGTGGGAGACCCTTGACCTTTGTGTCCTCGCGTTTCACAGAATCGGCTGGACAAGCGGGGGCCGTCGCGCCCTTGCTTCCCCCACTGACGACCCCAGGGCACCCGGGGCCGCCCCGCCGAGCCGCCCCGACACCTCCGGCCGCGGCGCACACCCGCCCGGGTCCCCGAGGCGGTGCGCGCGGAGCATCTCCGAGCCCCCGCGCGTCCCGCTTTCGTCCCCTCCCCAAAGCGAAGCGCCCCCCGCAGAGGGGAACACGCGACAGGCACGTCCCGGGCGCCCGGGACGCAGCGCTTCCGAGCGCGGGGCGAACCCGATCGAGTCCCCAGAGGCCGCCCCGCAGGTGCCCGCGCCCCGCGGCCCTTCCCCGCCGCCCCCGGGCGCCCCCCGGCGCGCGTACCTCGCTGACGATGGTGGAGCGGGCCTGGGCGTAGCGCCAGCCGCCCCGGCAGGGCACGAGCGGCGCCGAGCGGTTGGGGAAGGCGGCCAGCGGGTCGGCGCAGCCGAGCGCGGGGGCGCTGCCGTTGGCCGCCTCCAGCAGGTAGCGGCGGCAGCCGGGCTCGCCGCGGCGCTCGGGCGGCGCCGTGCGGTTCCACTCCTCCTCCGCGCTCCAGCCGCAGCGCTCGGCCAGCGCGGCGGCGCCCGGCCCGCGGCACCAGACGCGCTCGGGCCGGCTGCCCAGGAACACCACGCCGACGAAGAGGAAGGCGAAGGTGACGCCCGTGAGGCACAGCAGCAGGAAGACGCGCCGCTGGAAGGGCCCGAACTCGCCGGCGCGCTGCAGCGCCTCGTCGAACGACGGCATGGTGCCCGCGAGCGCGTCCCGCCGCCGGCCGCCCGGCCTCCGAGTGAGAGCGCCCGCCGCCGCCGCCGCCGCCTCACCCCGCCCCGCGCGCCCCCGCCGCGCGCCCCCGCCTCCCGCCGGCCCGGGACTGCGAGCGGCGGCCGCCGCCTGGGGCCCGCGCGGAGCTCCGTCCGCCCCCTGCGGTCGGCGCCGGGTCGCGCTCCAGAAGGAAGTTCCAGGGCCAGCGTCCACTCGCGGGGCGCCTCGGAGGTCCCCGGGGGCAGCACGGGGGCGGGAGGGCCGAACGAACGACGCGCGCTCCGGTCCGGCGCCCCGGGCCCCGGGAGGACCCCCCCCCCCCCCCGGCCCCAAACCCCGGACCCTCCAGCCCTCGGCGCTCTGAGGCCGCTCCGCGCGACCCGCTGCCGGAGGGAGGCGGGATTGGAGTTTGGCGACATCTCAGAGATGGTCCAGCTCTTTCAAGAAGGCAGCTAGCTGGACGGTCTACCGAGTTCAGGCGGCTCGTTCAGGTCCCTCAAGTTCAAAGTGGGAAAGGACCTCGGGCTGCATATAGGTCTCCTTAAGCCGGGGCCTTCGGACCTGCACTCCCTTCCCGAAAGCTCCCGGAGAGGGTGTTGGTTGCTCTGAACGTTTTTACCTTCTTTATTCGCGCCCGGAGGTCCGCAGAGCTGTGTCCGCATTGGACCCCGGCCTCCTGGGCCCTGGGCTGCCGGGGTCCCGTGCCCGCTGGGGCTTCACGCGCCACCTTTTCAGACCCCCGCAGGTTGCAGCCTCGGGCGGTGCTGACCACCCGCCCTCACACCCCCCAAGCCACACTGCAGACAGTGCTCTCCCTGCCCGGCCTAGCCTCCTATCTTGTCATGTGTTTTCTGAGAATTTCTCTAGCTCTTCTCCCCAGACTCCCTGCATCCTCAAAAAAAGCTTTGTATCCTCATCTTGCTTTTCTGGAAGCTCCCAGAGACTGGTAGAGCACAGACAGGTTTTGCCTTCCCGAGCAAGGACCCTGGAGACAGCATCCTGCCTTTATGCAGCTCGCTTCATCCCCTCACCAGCTCCTGACCTTGGGCAACTCACTGGCCAGCCCAGTATTCTCACCTGTCAAGTGAGGCTAATACCGTCCTAGGGTCTCGGTAAAGACTGAAAAAATATATAAAGTGCCAGGAAAGTGCCTGATGCACAGAGCATACCCTTTCACGTGTTGACTACCGCTGCTGTTCTTTGTGCTGAGATAAAGCTACGGAGGGTGCAGGGATGTCCTTAGGATGACAGATACTGTGTAGGACAGAGCACCCGGTAGTGGGTAGGGGTCCCTGATGGGCGGTTTTTATTGTTCTCATATTCCTTGATCTCAGCTACTAAATAAAGCAGATCTACCACCGAGTCAGCGATGATTTCTGTGCCCACGCGTCTCCTGCTCCAGGCTCTAGCCCATATATATACTTTTAATTAACGTTTATTTATTTTTGAGAAAGCGAGAGAGACAGTGTGAACAGGGGAGGGGAAGAGAGAGAGGGAAACACAGACAGAATCCAAATCAGGTTCCAGGTTCCGAGCTGTCAGGACAGGGCCCCAGGCAGGGCTTGAACTCAGGAATGGGGAAAAGTATGACCTGAGCCAAAGTCGGATGCTTAAGCTACTGAACCATCCAGGCTCCCCACTAGCCTGTAGATTTAACCGGCTCCCGGATCCCAGACTCAATCTGTCTTCCTCCCACCCAGATCTTCCTTCTAACCTCCCTTTTGGCATATCCGAGGCCCAGCCCCAGACTCTGGGTCTCCGGATCACCTCAACACCCCTCACTTTTGCAGGCTTTTCTTCAAATGTCACCTTAGCTCACTCTGCCCCCGCCATTCAGCCTTCCCCACACCACCCAATACGCACGTATACACGTTCATGGGCAATCCATCCTTCCGGCTTCCTTCCCTGCTTTATCCAGCCAACACATGCGTACCCGTATTCCCTTGTCTACCGGAAGCCTCCCCTAGTCATTTCTCCTGTATTCCTCCGCTAGACTTGGGAGGCAGAAATTTCAGTTTTGTTCACCCTGTGTCACCACCACCTACAGCTGTGCCTGCTTCCCAGTAGGTGTGGGTACCTGGGTGCTTCTAGACAGCACCCCCTTTACACACACAGGTATTTCCTCCTTTCCTCTCTGCCACCACCGTCTTTTTCTGCCTGCAGTGCCCCTGGGGTTCTTCGCCTGTGGCCCCGTGCTGTCCTGCGGTCCCACCCGTGCTGCCCACCAGCTGCCCACAGTGCAGATTCCTTCCAGATTAAATCCTCCTGTCTTGCCCTTCCTTTCAAGGTCCTCACCCATGTTCCTCACCAAGTTGTCCCCTCATGCAACAGCCAACCACAGCTGTCTTGCTAATCCTCAAATCCTTCTTGAACTTTCCTAAACCCATCCTGGTATGCACAAATTTCCCTCTTACTGGTGGTTCACTCTCCTGCCCCTTCCTGGCCCACTGCCGAGCGAGGCCTGGGCTAAAAGGTGGCCCCAGGTTTGTGCAGCTGTCCCCACCACCATTGTCCCCACCACCATGACTGCCTTCCTTCTCAGGGAATGCCCTCTTCGTTTGTGCCCCTAACACAGCCAAGAAACTTCTCATGGAATTTCACTACCTTTTTCTGTGTATTGTACTTGATATTTTAATTTTAATTTTTTAAATGACGTATATAGTCAAATAGAACTAGAATATTGCTAAGATCAAGGACTTTGGAGCCAGGCCTAGTGGATTCAAATCCCCTTCTATTTTTTGCAGTGAGTGGCCTTGGACAAGCTCTTTAGTTGTCTTCAGCAAAACTGAGTAATAATGAACCTTCTCGTTTTTAATGCAAATCACTTAGAATAGTATTTAAAACATAGTAAGTGTTATACATGAGTCAGCTATTAAAAAAATTCCAGCTAAGGTCATGATCTCCTGTTTCATGGGATCAAGCCCCACGTCAGGCTCTATGCTGACAGTGCAGAGCCTGCTTGGGATTCTCTCTCTCACTCTCTCTCTAACCCTGCTCTCTCTCTTTCTCTCTCTCTCAAAATAAATAAATAAACTGAAAAAAAAGGTTTTTTTAAAAAAGAACAATGAAAAAATACCACCCACCCTGAGAACTAGCAAATATCATGTGGTTATGTTTGTTTTAGGTATATTGTTATAAAAAACTAACATTCATAGACACAGTTGAAGTCTCCTTCATATGCCTTCAGATCCTGCTCCCAGTCACCTCCCTCCCTCTCCTAGGCAGCCACCAGGTCATTTCTTCAGAAGATGGGCCATAGGAAAAGGCCCACCCAGGCCCAGGAAGAGGACTTAGGACCCTTGAGCAGACAATCTTAAGTTCCCAGCTCCTAGAGCAAGGGGAACTGGAGAGACAGAGTGGGGATAGGCCTCCGGTGGGTACAATCCTGCGGGGGACCAGCCCACGCACCAGAGTCTAAGGGTCTCTGAGTAAGGGGTTGGTGTCGGCGAAATATCTATAAGAAAGAACACAGACAACATGAATGGTGGAAGAGACCACACTTTACTGTGAAACTTGGTGTCTTATATACCATAGGTGATTACATTATCTTTTTTTTAATGATTACATTGTTTGCAACTTCTTAGGAATCACATGTTTCAGAAAGGATCATTGTTTTTACGGAAGAGAGAACA
>PJEM01007875.1:0-89769 GCA_004023845.1 Helogale parvula | reverse complement strand
CTACTTTTCTGCATGGACCTCAAGTATACTGTAGTATAGAGGTGGAATTTAAGGAAAGGTATTAAGCAGGCTGTGTTGTAGCTTATGGGCAAGTGATAAATTGTATCATGTATCTTGAATGTATCATAGATAAGCTGCTATATAACGATTGCCACTTCAGATAGCTGTGAAATTAGGTGATTAACTAGTTGTTACTTAACCTTCTAGTTTCTGTATAAGTCTAATTACATGAAATAGAAGTTGGGGTTTTGATTTTTTACTTTGCTTTTCTGTTTGGAGTGTCATTGTCACTACTGTATTGTAAATAACGGAAAATAATTGCATATGTTAAAAAAATAAATAGTGTTATATTAAAAAAATAAATAAAACTACCAGACTCAGAAGCAAAAGACCTGCTTTTAAAGTCTAGCTTTTTGTGTGTTTGTTTGATTGTTGTGGTGGGTGGAGTGATATTGCAGCAATTTGTCTCTCCGGTTCCTGTCTCCAGCTTGATGCTGGGGATACTTACACGTATATCAGAAGCAAATGCTTGTGATGATAAAAATATATGTGAAAATATGTGAAGCTCTATTAAGGACTAAAAGTCCTTTAAAATGCATAAAAATGCATAAAAGTCTATTAATGCATAAGACATGCATAAGAATGCATAAAAGTCTACTAATGATGGAAAATATGCTAGAGATAATTTGTCTGAACAAGCTTTGGGATTGCTCACATTTTTGAAAGTCGGTACCAACAAAGACAAATTATAGGTGACACATTCCACTTAAGACATTCTTCCTTTAGTTTTGATAATATGTAAGTAGCCCCTTTAAACTACAATATTCTCTGAAGTATCTCTGATACCAGTGTCATCATGTATCTGCAGCTCTCTCTGAGAAGGAGCAGCCTAGTCATTTCTTATTAAGTAAGTTTTTGATTATCCAAGGTAGTCTCTGTCCCACGTACCAGAGATGGTAAGGGCTCTTTTGTAATGGGGAAAAAATGACCCAGTATCTCACGGTTTCTTTTCTACCAAAAAGTTATATAATCATTTATTAAGACCTATCTTATTTTGACATTAGTTAATTTTAGAATAGAGCCCACTAAAATGAAATTTTTAAGTCAAAAAATAGAACAAAGGAAGGTAACTTCCAAAACACCTTTATGAATCTGAATGGTATTCATGAGAAATCTGAAGCTATTCTATTTTATGATGCAGGAATTCACAAGAATCTTATACAATTTACACAATATATAGGAACAAGCAGTTTGGGTGATTTAGTGAAAATTGAAAAGGCAATAAAATCGAAGTAATATCCAAATACTTCTTTAATGTGAATTTCTCTCCTGGTATGTTTGTTGTCTTAATTTTATGTGTAGTATGCCATTGTAGGAGTAATATCATGAAGTGTTGCTAATAGATTATTTAGTCAGTTTTGAACATAATGACACTGAATTAATGTTAAATAATTCATGTAGATACTAAGATGGCTGATAACAGATCTTAAACAAATAGTAAGTGCTTGGAAAGAAATTAACACTATAAGAAATAATTAATATTAAAAGTTTAACTAAATTACAGTTTGGCTTAACAAGAGGCTTACCAGGGGTGCCTGGGTGGCACCGTTGGTTAGGCATCTGACTTCTACTCAGGTCACAATCTCTGGGTTTCAGGGTTCAGTCCCTGCATATGGCACTGTACTGATAGCTCAGAGCCTGGAGCCTGCTTCAGATTCTGTGTCTCCCTCTCTCTGTCCCTCACTCACTAGCCCTCTGTCTCTTTGTTTCTCTGTTTCTCTCTTTTTCAGGGTCTCTCAAAAATAAACATTAGAAAATTAAATAAACAAAACAATGGACTTAATTTTTTTTAATTTTTAAAAATCTATAAAAATACCAACTTGGTAAATAGGGTAATTTGGTAAAAATATGCTTTTTCTTTTCTTTAAATGTATGTGTTTCTGTGTATGGGTGTGCATTTAACATGGAATGATTTCATAACCCTTCACTCATCTGTAAGTACGATGCTCATTTTTAAGACTTTTGTAAATTTCACACTAATTTTTATTCCCTTTGCTTTTAATTCATTTTCATCCATTTATTTTCACCACCCTTTATTATCCCAAATGTTCTGAAAATCATGACTGAGTAAAAAATCTGTTAAATAGGAATGTTGGATAAAGAAAATTTTTAGAGTAAACTGATTTTCAACAAAAGTGGTGAGAAACCGCAGTTGGTTTTTCATGTATTCAGAAAAAAACTTTTCAAAAATGCAAATCCTTCCTATTTTCATTTGTCTCATTTTTTGGTTACTTTAATGAAAACAATGCCTTCTTTTTATAGAAAATTATAAAATTGAGTAAAAGAGGGGGGCAAGAGAGCAGTATTCTTCAGACTGGATCAGTATTCATTAGAGGAAATCTATCTTTAAGGGTACACATCATGTTTCTTTTTAGGCATTTTAGTTTTCCATGCCTGTAGACATCAGAGAATTCCCATTATTATCACAGAGAGGACTATGCATATGCTGGTCCTTTCTCCCAGAAACGGATTATGGAATTATACTGTTAACGTGTGCTCATATATGTAAGATGAACACGTTTCAGAAGCTCTGCCTATTTCCATGCAATCTCTATGAATGAAGAACTAAAATTCTAACTTTCCATTATTGACAACAGCAGAGATTTTACTGAAAAGATTTCATTAACAAAATGTAGAAATAAGGGCACTTGGGTGGCTCAGTCAGTTAAGCATCCGACTTCAGGTCATAGTCCCACAGTGGGTTTGAGCCCCACTTCGGGCTCTGTACTGACAGCTAGCTCAGACCCTGGAGCCTGTGTTCAGGTTCTGTGTCTCCCTCTCTCTGACCCTTCCCTACTCAACGCTGTCTCTCTCTCTCAAAAATAAATAAAACATTTTAAAAAATTAAAAAAAAGAATGTAGAAAACACGGGCCAAAAAATAAATGAAAAATATTTTTAAATGTATAAAAATGATAAAGTTAATAAGACTAAAACAAAAATAACATAATTAGGCATCATGTATTGACTAAATCATTTTATACAATATTATGTCTATCAATATAATTTTAATATTATTGCTTTAATAGTTACCAATACTTACTAATAAACCCTCCCATAACATAGAAACTGAGAGAAAAATAAATGACAAATTGGTCTCATGTTAACCTAAGCCAAATTAATTAACCCTAATATTTCATGGATTTTATTGCAGATATTAGTTTTTTCATGTATTTGAAAGAAACAAAAAGGAAGAAAAATATAGGTCTGGTTCTGTCAGTGATATATATTCTTTGTAAGTTATTTATATAGTTTTCTCCATGGAATATGTATGAACTTTTTATTTGTGAAAGATCCTGATAGACTGAAACATTTCCAGCCTGACTCCTGGGTAACCTTGGGCCCCACAATTATTCCTCCCCACATTCCACCTTTTTGCTAAACCCAAATAGCCAAAATAAAAGATGCCAAATTGCAAAAACAATCCACCCCGTTATGAAAACTGTTCTTAACTCCTATGAAAACAGGCTGAGCTTCAACTGCTCCGTCTGGCTAAAGTCAACCTTTCTTCTCCAAGGGAGACCAATCTTTCTGGGTTATGGTGAGGTCGTGGCATTTGGAATTAAAGCTTCTGTCTAGAGGTGCTCTAAGTGGTACTGCTTCCACAGATTTTGATACGACTTGGAGGCGGGGCTGGATCCGTTGCTTCTAAGCCGAGATGGTTTCCTCAATGCTGAGGTGCACAGAACCTACACCCTTGTTACCTTCCTTTCTCAGACCTTGCTTCTAATCAGTGCTCCCCATCCTTCTGCTGAATACCCCCTAAACTTCACTCTTTCTCTTTAGAGTTCTTGGGATAGGCCTCTTGATTTAATCATTTTCACTATTTAGGGCTCCTTATGGATAAAGTGAGTGTTGAACTGAGATTAAGAGAATTTTCTTATCTATCTCTTTTTTGTTCTTTTTATTTTAATATAGATGATCAATAGTCATCTGGTGAAACTCCCATCCAGCCTTCAGCATCTTACATGTACAAATGTTATGGTGCCACAGCACTAAATATGAAAGCTCTTACAGCATTTTACCAACAAAGGTTTAGAATTTCAGGGGCCACTTGGGGAATTTGAGATTAAAGTAATTAACCTATATCACATCTTAAATTTAAAGGGTTCAAATATTACACTTACTCCATAAAAGACATAATTATTATTTGATATGAAAAGTCTTCTAAAAGACATGAAAATTCTAAAATTGCTTCCCTGAAAAACTCCTTATAAAAAGTTAATAAATATAAAAAATCTAAAATCAGAACTCAAATTCTCCTTTCTTTCTTTCTTCTGACTCAATTCCAGACTGGTCATCCATCAAGCCCCTTATATCTCAACTTCTCCATTTGTATTAATTTTCTCTTACATGACAAAATACCACATACTTATGCAACTTAAAACAACATCCATTTATTGTCTCATTGATATGGGGTAAAAAGCCCAGGTGAGCTCCATTGGGTCCTCTGTCTATGATCTCATGGGCCAAAGCCAAGTTGTCTGCTAAGCCTCACTTTAATTTGGAAGCTTAGGGGAAGAGTTCACTCCCAAGTTCATTTAGGCTACTAGAAGAATTTGTTCCTTACAGTCAGAGGAATGAGGTCCCCATTTCCTTGCTGGCTATCACCTGGGGGCTGTCCTCAGCTTCCAGAGGCCACCTACATTCATTTCTCAAAGTGCCTTCTATCTCCAACCTAGCAATAGCACGTCCTTTCTCTCTCAAGCTTCAAATGTCTCTGATTTCCCTTTCTGTCACTGGCCAAAGAATATTATCTATTTTCAAGAGCTCCTATAATTAGGTCAGGCCCACCCTAACACTCTATCTTAAAGTCAACTGATCAGTACCCTCCATTACATCTGCAAAATCTCTCTTGCTACATAAATTAATGTAATCACAGAAGTAACATCAAGAATTATGCGGGCCCTCTAGAATTCTGCCTCCTACACCATTGTTTTGTATTTTCAGTTCCTTCAGTAGTTTCATGGACCCCCTCTCCACTTCCTCCACCACACTCTCTGATTGAGTAATATTCTCTCTTGACTTCTCATAATGTAGTCAAACATGAAACCTAGATTTATATAATTTAGTTGAAACTTTCCAACATATCATGAGGAACAATGGAAGTTCATAGGAGAATACAGGATTGTTCTAGTAGTTTGTAACAAGTCCTGAATTAAATCCATCATCTTATAGGCAAAAGAATTATGGGAAAAAAGTTGGTTAAGGAAGACAGGATAGATTGAAACCCAAATGGCATCAAATATATGGATCAAATCATGGATATAAAAAGTATAAAAGTAGAAGACAACCTCAGCATCTGACACTGAGATTTTGCTGTCAATATTGATTAATCAATCCCCAATGCTGTAAAGAAAAGAAATGTAGCTCTCAGGTTTTAAAGATTATTTCACCTCTACCTTCAGAGCCCATTCCACTCTCATTCAGGGAGAAAATCTTACAACTGCCCTACCCACCTTCTTTGTGGATGGTTTTAATCCTGAAACATCAAGAGATTGCGGAGCACTTTGAACATACTTAGATTTAGAAAGAAAAAAAAAGACATTAAACTCCAATTAATAGCTCTTCTGATTAAGCATTTACATGAACACAGGTCCATGTCTAAATCAGGAAAGACAAATATACCTGCAGTTTTTGTAAAGGAAATGGTCACCGAAAGAACAATTTTTCTGCCTTCACTTGAAAGACAGACTCTAAGTAGACAAAGGACAAACTTTGTCTGACAGAATGACATCTCTCTGAGGAATTAGTTGCTCTGGTCAGCCCACTATTTTCCCTTAATAAAAAAGGGAGACATTTTGATGCAACTGCAAATACAAAATGTTCTATTTCTATTTGATACTGTGTCTAGCTTCTCTACCATAAGCCTTATTACTTTTGCATCCTTTGTCCTTGGAGTAGCAAACAGATTTTCGAAGTAGGAATCTCAAATGACCCTCAGACACTGCATTGTCCCAGCCACTTCCTCCGCCTCTCTGGGCTTTCTCAATAGTGATATGCTTTGCCATTTGCTGAATCATTTTTGGATAGATCTATTTTGCCTACAGCATCCTACTATTAAATATGGACCAGAAGGCCTTTTTCTGAAACAGCCAGGAAAATAATCACCAGATTACAATTTAATAATGTCTGAAACGGATTATTTTCTATTGAAAGTATATGGTCAGAAATCTGGCCATGAAAGCATCAAGGTCAAAGAAAAGGCATGGGACACACAAAGGATCATGAACCATTAAGGATCTGAACTGATCTGACTAGTCATTTGTTGAAACTGGCCCCATTGTCATTAAAAACAAGACTATTGAAGAACTGCCACCCATTATCTATGTCTCCTCTGTTAAACATAGTGGAGTGTTTCTATTTCAAAGATTAAATGCTATTCTTGGTTTTTTTGGCTGATTACCAAAGGCTCCTTGGATAGTTCTTCAGTAGGATACTGTTAGGATACTGGTCATAGAACACTGTTGACATTGGATGCCTAACTTTTTTGAATTTAGCTAGCTTGATATGTGACCTGAAAAAAATTGCCACAACTATGTCTTCCCTTGGATAACCTTATTAAAGGTTGTATTTTGTAACATAAACCATTCCCTTTTAAAATTCCCTTATTCTGGAGCTTCCCTATTGCTATGAAACTTTCTATTTGTAAATAAAAGGCCATGGTAAGATTTTATGTTCTATCTGAACAAGACAATAAAAATCAGAGATCCATTGTTTATTGATCCTTCAGCAAAAGAGTACCCTCTTTTTTAGGCACAATTGCGCAACCTACAAGTTAACCATACCATTCCAACATTTTCCTTCTACTAGACTGAACTCCTACAAAATCTTTCTTCTCTTCTCTATACATGTTTGCATCCATTACTGGAAGACTCTAAACTCTAACAGATCATTGTTCCCTCTCAGTGGATGGTATGACTCAAGACATTCACGCACTTATCAGGAATTATTTCAGCTTCAAACCTCCCTGAAATCTCTTTAGATAAATCAGACTTAGAATTACTTTTGGATATCTTCTGTTTGGAAGTTTAACATGGAGGTTTATAATCTGGATTTGCAAACACAACAAACTCAAATTGCTTGAATCCAGCTTTCCAGGAGCCAAATCTGTAGTGATCTGTCATACAGTAGCTTTTAATAAGACCATCAGTTAACTAGAGCGTAGAGAGCAAATGTCTGTACAGACATCATATAATCCCTTCAGGTAGGTAATTATTTTGCTATACTTTAGAAACAACACATCCTCTTTTAAAAAATAGGTTTATCTTGAGAAAGAGAGAGAGAGCAAGAACGAGTGGGAGTAAGGGAGTGGCAGAGAGAGGGAGAGAGAGAATCCCAAGAAAGCTCTGTGCTGTCAGTCCAGAAACCAATGCATAGCTCGATCTCGTGAAACTGTGAAATCATGACCTGAGCAAAAATCAAGAGTCAGATGCTTGTCTGACTGAGCCACACAGATGCACCATTATAGCCTCTTAATTGCAGGTGATACCTCTATCAAATACCACAATCATGTAAAAACTCTGCTAGATGTGTCCTCCAAAGGCATTGGCTATAACAAGCGTGAGTCACATAGTTTAGAGCTGACTCACGAAGGAAAAGGCATTTCTTTAGACAGTTCTTATGCTATATACGTTTCATGTTATCCACAAAGTTCAAAAATAAAGGCCCTGACTAACTCTTGACTATTGGCATTGAGGCTTGAGTCAACTCTAATCTCAAGCACTTGATCCTCCAATACCAGACAGGAAAGTATCACATTGTTTGTTCCAACCAGATGGTCTTTGGGGGTAACAAGACTAGTACTTGGTCTACCCAAAGATGCAAGAACAATGTCTCTTAGTGATGTTACCTTCCTTTTTGCTGTGGAAAGAAAAAAAATTAAGAACCATCATAAGTAATCACTGGTGGGAAAATTTCAATAAGAGTGAAAAGAGTGAAAAGTTCCTGGGGAAGGTCTCACCTTTCAAGCACACGGTCCTGGTAAAACTATATAAATTGGACTGGACAGGAGGTAAAACCTACAGGCCTTTTGAATATCTAACATGGGTTTTTTTCAGATACAATCTTCTCTATATTTTTCAATTTCAATTTCAGTACCCTTGTTTTCTGGTTGCCTAAAAGGTGTTTCCCTGCCTAAAGCAATGTTCTGACAATAGAAATATTGAGGACTATGTATTTACTGGTATACTGAGAAAGGAATTCAATTTTTTAAACAATAATAAAGAAACTCTATGATGCTCTGTCTTAAACCCAGATGTATCCCTGTCCCTAGTTTCCAGAGAAAATAGAATGAGATATGACTTACTGAGGCTGAAACTTATAAAACTAAATAGGGAGTTTTAGTTGCTTGTCCCAACCTCTGAAAACCCTTAGATCCACTCCAAAAAGAGCCATCACAGATTTCTCCCTTGTGAACTGACCATGCAACTGGGGATCTCACCCTCTGTCTTTTCAAATATGGCTAAATGTGGATAAATCAGTAGGCAATAAATACAGTATCCCCAACCATATCATCATGGCGCATGGCTTCTCCCTAGGATAAATCACAGAAATCCCTGCATGAACTTTGGCTCAGAGTCCTGGTTGATTGTCTATACCAGCAATGTAAGACCAATATTGAACCTCATTGATGACACCTTATCATGTACTATTAATCACAGAAAATCAAGTTTTACATTCATGTATCCCAGTTAAAAAAGATATCACACCATCACCTCTGGACTTCTATACCAATAGGAGATCTAAAACAGAAAATTTCTCATGTTTCAGGGAATTATCAGCATCAAGACGCATTTTCTTCATTTTCTCTCCCTAGTATTGCTTGCATGAGTTCCATATATCACGAAGTATCCAGCCAATTTTATTAGTCATGGTACGTGCATTAAATCAGCAATATCTACAGGAGGCCTGTCTGATAACTAGATCAAACCTTAGATCAAGCTCTGACTGAGACATTTGGATTAAGACCCCTGAATAACAAAAATCATCGATTCTATATTCTTTTTGTCTTTTTTAACTTGGTCTTTAACGATATGATTTTCCCCAGTATGTTGCCTTAAGGGTTTTTACTGTTAAAGTTAGGTTTTAAAGTTTTTCTTCTAATCTTGATTCTCTGGATAAAGCAAGAGGATAACGAAAGTTTTTGTAAATCTGTAGATATCAAAGTTCCCTTTTCTACTGTCTCAGGGTAGAGACAAGAACTATTCTACTTAATACCAATAGAAGCAGAACCTTGGCTAAGAGGTTATTGTCTAAAGCTTTCTGATAATTATCAAGTCAATACTTGTTTTCTCCATTGCCAATTATTGATTTTTCTCCAGAGACTTAAATGTCTGTAGCCATTCGCTGGTACATGAATGAAATGCAACTGCAAAGACAAAAGTCACAAGAAGACATGGTGACAGCGCTCACCAAGTCCTAGACTGCCATCAGCAGCAGATCTCGAGTTCTGAACACACCTAGGTGCATTCGAGTGCTGAGATTCATTCTCCTGTTAACCAGAAGAGATGCCCACTGTGGCTCTCACATTCCTCTGTCTTCTGCAGCTGTTCTTCCCCACCTTTCTTGCACATGACCGTACCTCTTACAACTATTCTGTGTCAAATCTCTCAATAAAATCAAAGGACATAAACAATTGCTCATAATCACAAAACAGTTTTTCCTTTTCTTTCCTAAAGCCAATTTTGACCATCCCTGATACTAGCTAAACCTCTGCCAAACTTCCATAGAAGTTTTGTACCCAAGGCAGAATACTTCTTCAGTGTTTTCACACTGTAGTGCCCTAAATGGAGGCTTATGCTTAAAGGTTCTGTTGAATTCCTTCTATATATTAGTAATTCAGTTTATTCATACTGTTATTGTATGTTTACAGTTTTGGTTCCATTTATTTGACTCTTTTCTTTATTATTGCCAATTATAGTTGCATGATATCTTCTTTACACGATATCTTCTGTTTTCAATAAATATTTTGCCAAAACCCACTTTTATCTATTTGCCTTATTACACTTTTAAGCTGGTCCATAATGTCTCTAACGATTTTCATTCTCTATATTTATTTGTTTCCTTCAAAAGTGACTTCTGTATTCTTTTATTTCTTCACTTTTTCTCCCTAGTGTTACCCAGGTTCAATATTTTGCAAAATATATAGTCTATTTTATTAGTCATGGTATGTGCACTAAATAAACATGAGGTTTTCCAATAACTAGAAAACATGGATTTGGAAACAAGAAGTTATATGGAATAAGACTTTTTCCATTCACCTATTTCTAGATCAGAATTAACAAGGAGAGTGTCCTATTTTTGATCTATTATTATATATAGGACATAAGTATAAGTTAATGAAATAGACCCTTAAGGGATCATCAAAGAATTAAAGAAATAGAATAATGATATGTGACCTTTTGAGGGCTTTTTAAAAACAATGGAACTTCTTTTCAGAAAAACACACATAGGTCCCTACTCACACCTAAATAGTTATGTGCTGTTTTAGAGAGTGCACATATTTCTTGAAGTCAGTCTTGCAGGCCTAAGTATCTACAAAAAATCTACTCTTATTACGCCTAGAAGAGCCCCCAAGTACTTATACCATGTACTGTGTTTCCGCTCTGCAGCTGTCTTGTAAGCCTATTTTTTTTTAATCTTGGATTGACAATAAATGAATAGCTTAAGCAAGTGTTACCCATGAAGTGCTCTATGTGTGTTCACTTCAAAAGGCTCAGTTAATATTGTAATGAATATTTATTGATTGTCCCAGAATTCATGGCGCTCTCACATAAAGGCTATTTGTTTTAGGGTTCTCCTGTGCACATTTGGGCAGAGATTGATGAAAGACTTTAGTTAATTTAAACAGAGAACTTCTTTTATATAAACCTTTCTTGTAAAAATAGAAGTATGCACATTTAGAATTCTACATTAACAAACTAATTAAATCATATGGCATGATTGAGATAATCTGATGGATGATATTTTTCACTCTACTTTGTAGATAAGGAAATATTTGAATAAGAGAAGAAAGTCACACTAAGTCCCACTCACCTACCTTTGTCACTTTTATCATGTTGTTCTATTTTTTGACTATGTCAGTTATAAAAGCAAGTCCAAGAAAATGAATCTAGACAAAGAAAAATGGAGACTGGCACATTGACGGTGATCTTTCTGTTTATGTAAAAGGTACTTAGATTCCCAGTTTAAACCTAAACTGTATATCTTTGTAATTCCCACTTGCCTGACTCAATACTGGCAAGGCCAGATCCTTCTGTTTATATAAAAGGTACTTAGATTCCCAGTTTAAACCTAAACTGTATATTTTTGTAATTCCCACTTGTCTGACTCAATACTGGCAAGAGCCTGGACAGATATTTAGGAGAAAACCATCACATGTGTAGAGAAAATCTCACACATATCTTGGCTTACTATGAATTTTGCATCAGTAATAATCAGTGCCAAAGAAGGAGGGCAAAACAGGTAGTATTTGGAGCACTGAGAGATAGGACCTGTTACCTTATGCATTAGTAGCCTCATGGTGTACAATTACAGTGGTCTCTAGGGTTCAAAGGGCTCCTGCTAGTAGAGAAAATATGAAACATGTAGGTAAAATATGAAAGCAGTCTAGATCAGAAGAGGGCAACAGGACAGATGCTATACCAAAACCAGAAGTAGGCGACGGGGATTAAGGAGTACAATTGTGATGAGCACTGGGTGTTGTATGGAGGTGTTGGATCGCTGTGGTGTCCACCTCAAACTAGAATCACATTGTATGTGGACTAACTGGAATTTAAATCAAAACTTAAAAAAACACCCAAAAGAATGTATGTTGTATTCACACATGGTATACCAGTAGGTCTCTCTGGTTTAAGTATATCAGACATTTCTTTTCCTTTTTCTTTTTCTTCTTTTTTCCTTTCTTTCTTTTTCTTTCTTTCTTTTTTTTTTTTTTTTTTTTGAGAAGAAGGGGATGGAACTTCATGAGTTGTGGACGGTTATGAACTGCAAATATATGTAATTTATGTATAAGTATTATATAGTAATAATGAATTGATACTGTAACAGCTCTAATCTAATGCTACAAAATCAGTTAATGAATACATATTAACTGCTTATATGTCACACACATATAAGAATATAGGTATTACAAAATTATTCTTGGCATTCAAATAATTGCAGTGTATTTGGAAAAGTAATTATAAATTTGTCTAATGCATACATTTACATTTATATAACATACTACTCCTAAGAAATAGTGAACATGTGAAAAAATAACTTTTCTCACAAGAAGAATACAAAGCAATGAACGGTATACTTGATACACTAACTCATGCAATGTAGTAGGAAATAATTTTGGTGTAAAAACAAAAAGAAATAAGTTCATCTTTACATCTTGAAACTTATCAATTGTACAAATTTTGACAAATGATTTATACTCTATGACTCTCGCTTATGGGTATCGTAATTTTACTTAGGGCTTTGTGGAATTAAATAAAACTGTAAAGGTGGCAGGGAAAATGTTAATTTCCTTTGCTTTATAGAAAGATGAATCTTGGTACCTAACAAATACTATCTATATGCAGTACAATTCCTCTTTAAGGACACGTGCCTGTGATGACCAAGTGAACGGTGGTGTGAAATTGTATAACTCTGGATATATAAAGTTAGTTTTTTCTAAGTCATTTATTCAGCAAATATTTACCTTGCACACATTAAGCAGTGTGCAAGATGTAAGTTAAGAAGTGTTTTTTTGTTGGTTTGTTTTTTATTTTTAACAATGGGTAGGGCTCTATTCTCCTGAAGGTTGCAATTTAAGGATAGATGTGGACATTATATAAATGCAAAAAGTATCTCTTTAATTTAACACTCTGGTCATGATTCTGTACCCAACCATAATATAATAATGGGTACCCAACAACTAAAAACACTGTTTTAATATATTGGAAAGACACCAAAGGATTTTAATCCCTAGGAGAAAGGATGTAAACAAAGTTGAGTCTTAATTTTGCCCCAATTTATAGACTAGAGGGACTGTCAAAAGTATAAAGGAGAAGGAAACCAAGCAAAGTCCAGGAGTCTCTCTAAGATGCTCCCTGACATGAAGAGATGAGATCAAAGTTCAAGTGCTAAGTGTCTGGTGAAGATTTTGTTCAATGAATAGTTGAATTAATAAATAACTTCAGATTTTCTGTCTAGGGAAATAAGAAACTCTGCCATGCTTTTTAAATGAAATAGAATCTATAGAGGCATAAAACTGGAGACAGTGAGAGTTGGTAACCTTCAAAATTTTGCACAGCATATGTTTTGGAGTAGTTTTAATATTCTAGTTATTTTCCTCTAAAGATGTTCCAGCTTGTTATACTGCTTTTAAAACTTGGAATTTTAACATAAAACAATGATTTATCTCTGTTTAATTGGGATATGACATGATAGTTTTTAGCAATATGTTTTTATGATTTTAAAGGTTAAATACTTTTGAATTCAATTGCAGAATCTACCATGAGTCACTTCAAATAGCTCTTCCCCTTAAATGTTTCTAAATTGATATAAAATAATATACTGGAATCATAAAAAATAATTTACAAAGGATTATACAATATTAATATTATATAGCTTGATACTAATTCAATTCAACTGACAAAGACATATAAAAATAAACAGGGCAGACTAATTCTTGCCTTTAATGCATGATGGTAAAATAACAAGAAATCATAAATGAATAATTAATTGGATAATACCAGATAATTCTCAATAATTTATATTATAAAGAAAAACAAAGTGATATATTATAAAAGTGGAAATAGCTGAAGACCAATACTTTAAATTTGTTGTATAGTCACAACACAATAATACCACCACCTGAAATGTCACCCTCTGGTCATGTTTTCAATACATAGCAATATATGAAGTATTTTTCTGTTTTTTTAAATTTTAAATAAAAGGAATCACATAGAATGCACTTTTGCACTGATTATTTTTGTCTAACTGTTTTTGAGAATTCATTGATATTTTGCATGCAAATATAGATCTTCAATTCTAATTACTGTATAATATTGCATAATTTAAATATATAAACATTTAATTCAATTATAGATGAACATTGGCTTATTTTTCACTTCAGCTATAGTAAATAGAATGGCTCTGAATATCATGTTTAATGAAATTTGGTGATGGAGTTTAATTTTAAATAAAATCTTATGTACAGAGGTGTTATTGCAATAAGACTTATATGATGAACCTGTTGTTCCATAAGAAATTATCTCAAAATGTAAAAGCTAAAAAACATTTTTTATGCAAAAATATTTTGTGAAAAATTCAGACATAGCACACTGGGATGATTTGCCCTCTGCTTCACTTCTCAGACCTCATCCTGGAAGGCTCAAAGGTTAGGGATGGCTGGATGTCTGAAAGCTGCACTGGTTTACAGATCCACTCCTATTTATGATACCTGGACTGGGATGACTTGAAGTCCGCTATTGCTGATTCTAATATATATGTATAAGGGTCTTGGTTTCCTCAAAGCAATGAATTCTCACAATAATTGGACTTATTACCTGAAAGCTCAAGTACTAAGCACGAGTGCTCCAGCCTAAAAACCTCAGATATTGGGGCACCTGGGTGGCTCAGTTGGTTAAGCATCTGACTTCGACTCAGGTCATTATCTCATGATTCATGGGTTCGAGCCCCGCGTTGCTCTCTGTGCTGAAGGTTAGTTCAGAGCTTGGGGCCTGTCTTTGGATTCTGTGTCTCCCTCTCTCTCTGACCCTCCCCTGCTCATGCTCTCTCTCTCTCTCTCTCTCTCTCTCTCTCAAAAATAAATAAAGCATTAAAAAAAAACCCTCAGATGTCATAGAGCATCACTTCTCGTACACTCTATTGATCAAACCAACCCCTTGATTCACGGGGCCAAGGCATTGATCTATCTATAGAAGAAATGTCAAGAAAAAGAGGCATATTTTAAAACCTCCTAAAGTCAGACATGAGAAACTTATTAATTAATTCAGAGGAAGAAATAAGTGTAATATCTCGAAGTGGGAAACCAGTTTTAACTTTTTGAGTAGGGAAAAAAGTGAGATTGTCTGAGTATAGTAAGAAATGAGGAGTAGTAAGCACAGGCCACTTTTTTTAAAGAATATTTTAGGCATTAGGTAGGCCATAAAATATTTGGATCCTATTTTAAGTTCCAGCTATCGGAAAACATATGTGGTAGAGGCATTGTCTTATTTACATTTTAACAAAATAATATTTTAAATAGTACAAGTGCAGAGGCATATTCGCTAGATAGTGGCAGTAAACATGGAAATGGGGAAGTGGACATATGAATTTGATCATTTTTCTTTTTAATTTTTGGCTAACTTTGCTCATTTAACATTCAATTCTGGATAATCATTTTCCTTGAAATCTGCTCTAATCTTTCCCTACCAATATATATCAACCCAGGATAATTTAAGAATTGCTGTGCTGGCTTAGGAATTCATACATACATCTGTAATTTATTTACAGTGTTTTGTTAAAATTATCTATGTGTGTATTTGCACAATAAATCTTATTGTCACTAAATAGAAATTTGGTCCTACCTGAATTGTATCCCTAGGGTCAAAAAATTTAATAACGGAAAACTGCTTTTAAAATGTTTAGTTTAGTTATTAATAGCTGCAATTTATATTTTAATGTATAATTAATAGATATCACAAATAAATCCTTTGGTATAAAATTTTTACTATTTTATATATATAATGTTTTATACATTTTTGTGAAATAATCAGCTAATCAGGAGATACATTTCTTTATGTAATTCTTAATTATTTCTAAAATTATTGCCAACATTTTTTTGCAGTTTTACATTGTTCTTATGCAGTTGAGCAGGTCATATAATGATTTCAGAATCTATAGAGAAGAAACAATTATTTAAAGTAATCAATGCCAATCAGAAACAATTATTTTACAATGTTACTTTGTGACATTGATATTGTGCTGTTTTCAAGAGATGAAATTGCATCTCTGCATGATGATGTATTTAATATTACTTGAAATTTAGCAGTGAGAAAATGACTGAAGTCAGATAAAAATGGCATTTATTTATAATGGCATGGTTTAGGCCTGTGAACATATGCAATAAATTGGTAACCCTGAAAATGGATTTAACACCAATCAAAAGGAAAGACAACTATGAAGTGTACCATTTTGTGGTGTAAAACAACTAAGTCTTTAGTCAAAACTGAGAACATTCCATACTGTCTTTCACTCTTTTTAGTCCTAGTGTTGCCTTGAGGCAAAATAATGGATCAAAGGAACTCTCAAAGTCATCCCAAGTCTATAATCTACCAGAAAATAGCGCAACAGTTTCCTAAGGCACTACTACAAGCATAAAAATATCAAGTTGAAAACAAATAAAATGTTGAATTGAGAGGATATAAAAAACAGATGAATGTATTTTGGTGAGAAGCCACTTTAAAAAATTATTCATTTACTTATGAATTTTTTCATAGACTTGTTGAACATCTTCCATGTGCTATATCCTGGGCCATAAATATGAATAAGATCTAGATATTTCTAGCTTAAACCCATGTGCTGTACATAGAACAGATGACAATCTATGTCTGAAGTTCTTTGACATTTCTCCTCTCTAACCATTGCTTACTTTTATCTCACTCAACTTCTGCACACAAATCTAGGACCCATGTTAACATTACATAGGGAAGATTCACTTGTGAGCCACAAAACAAGACACACTTGCAGCTGATCACACTGTTTTTGTTCTTCTATCCAAGAGCTTATACTATTAACATTGTTCTAGAATATCTGATTCCAGATCCCTATCACCATGTCTGAGACTCTGCTACCCATTGTTATATCACTGCTTCCAAGTCATCTTTGTATGAATATATACACATTCCTGAACTTGGCTCTATATTAGACCTTTTGGGTTTTCATGAATAGTTTTCCTATATCTCTAGATTCCCTTATGCCTCAATTCTGACTATATCTATTTCCTATGGTAATCCTTTATGAAATGCACAGTATATTTGAAACCTGTTCACTCACCACAAATAGAATTCTTCTGAGGGCTTTTGCACCAATGGAACAAATTTAACAATGAAACAGAAAACAAAACAAACAAACGAAAAAACCAGCCTACAGATATTTAAAACAATGTAGAAGAATATTCTAGACAGCAGCCTAGCTCTAGATCATAGGGATGGTGAAATAAATAACCACCTCCAATATGCTAGTTATTCCTATTTAAGGGATTGTCCCATGCAGTACTGAGAACGTATTTATATATTTTTTGTGATCTGCTGATGATATCAACCATTGATTCATTACATTGCTCAAATGGAGCAGATACTCTCTGAGATCATGCAGGGAAGAGCACGAAGATTAAGAAGGCGTGAGAGCTTTCCTCAAGGTCATTTGAGAGATTAGAAGCATAAACAAATAAGCAAGGAAATATACAAATTGATGCAGACAATACCCAGGACCTATGCAAATGAATATGAAGCCATAGAGGGAAATTTTAAAGGAGACTGGAGTCGCATTGTACCAGTGACAATTGAATTGAAGACTACTAATATGCTAGGTGGATAGAAAGATAAAGGACATCCCAGGAACATTAATCAGAAAGTTCAAAAGCATAAATACACGAACAATCATGAAAGGGTTATATTTCAGAACTGTTCGAGGTGTGAGAGGTTTATAGAGAAAATAGGGGTTGAACATAAAACTCTAAAACACATGAATTTAAAAGGCTTAGGAAGACAAGAGAAAAGAAAAGTATTTTGAGAATAAGAGGTGAGATAAAGGAGAGTGATACAGACATGCAAGGAAAAAATAAGGAGATATATATATATATATACACATTTTGGGAAAACAGCTATTTAAAAACTTCTTTCACTTCTTTCTCTGGGAAGACTAGGAAAACCCAACAGGCCAGAAGACAAGCCAGAATAATTGCAGGCAGATGTTTATATAAAGAAGCCTCTGCCCTGAACACTGAGGCAATGGATGCTGTCTGTGCCTCTGCTACGCTACAGAACACTGCCCATTTCCTTTGGGCAAATGGATGTTAACTAACAGACACCACGCTTTGAAAGCCTACACTCAGGCTGTATCTGCCACTTTTTCTACTTACTTTGTAGGGATCTTGAAGACTTCATCTTCCTTGTAAAGCGTTTAGCTGAATCCTTGTTACCTAGTAAGTGTCAATGGTAACTAGTCCTTGTGCTATATATTACCATAAAGGAAATAATGATTCCCTTGCTGTTTATTATTATTGTTGGTGTTGATTTGATCTTTCTATTTCCATAAGAGATGATCAGTTCTTTTAAGCATCCTAAGTCCTTTTTGGGAACGATCTTCTATATGATAAAGTGCATTAATATAAACTAGTTGTCCTGAAATCACAGTCCCCATAACTGCAGCAAATTCAATACCTAGTGACTTGTTAAAAATGAAAATTCAGAAGCTCCACCATACACTTGCTGAATCAGAACCTCTGGCAGTAAAGTCTAGCAATCTGAGTCTCAACAAGCCCTGGAGGAGTCCAAGATTTAGTATCAACAGATATTTAGTATCAACAGAATACAGTTTTCCATCCCTCTTGACACACTAAGTACAATCATTAACCAATCAGGATATCAGAAGGAGAACAGTGATCTATACCAGAGCCATAGATGCACTTTGATTGGGTGGAAGTAGTGTAGACTTTGGAGTCATAATTCAAGTTCCAAATTGGCCAAGGTTAGATCTATTACCTTTGACATTTTCTCCACATCTCTCTTGGGATGTCCTATCCATTTCTCAATGATATTGAAATAATTGGGACAATCAAATGCAGAATTTCTCACACATAATGGTCATTTGATAAAACTATTTTCCTCTATATCAGAATCATCTTTATTGACTTGTAATGTTATATATTCTGCTTTTATTAAGGGTTGTACAAGGAAAAGTCCTATGGGAACAATTTCAGTATCTATTTCACTACTGTTGCTGAGGACACTGTCCAATATGTTATTCAAGGTCCCCTATATAAATTTTTATATAAATAATATCTTTAAACATTTGGGTACGGAAAAAGATAGAAAAATAACAGTAAACCTTTGTCTAGAATACATGCTAGAGTGTTTCTTCAAAATAGAATTCATAAGTGTATAAAATATTATTGGTGACATAAATTAGAACAAAATCAATAGAAAGATAAAATTAAAACATGATGTAACTAGGGGTAAAATTCCAAATCTAAAATAGCCTTTGCATAAAGATAACTCTATCTATATCAGCACTAATAATTTAATAATGGAATTTTATTTTTTATTATTAATTCTCCAAAATTTCATTCACCAGGCAAATAAGTACCAAATATCATTTTTCAAAGTTTTAATAAAGGAGAGCAAAACAGAGAAAGATGCATATACATATTATGCATAATTTCCTAAGCTTTATGAGAGAGCTAAAAAGCACATTAAAATAATAAATCTGACATTTTCACTTTAAGATGAAGAAACTTAGGTCCAAATGGCTTAATCCCTTGATTGAGGTCAATTATTTAGTGTCAGAACACAGCCTGGAAATGAAACTCCACAGTTTTGTTCAAGCTAACTGAAGTTTTGTTAGTTAGAATGAAATCTAAAGTAGAAATCCAAAATCTATAGCTGTCGTTTTCTGATAAATGAAAATTTCAAAAAGGCAATTCATCAATTTTATAAATTCTTTGCTTAAAAAAATAAATCATAAGAGTGGTATACAGCACGGGGCACCTGAGTGGCTCAGTAAGCTAAGTGCCTGACTCTTAATTTCGGCTCAGGTCATGATCTCATGGTTGGTGGGATTGAGCCCCCATGGAGCTCTGTGCTGACAGTGCAGAGCCTGCTTGGGATTCTCTCCTTCTCCTTCTCTCTCTGCCTCTCCCCCATTCATGCTTGCTTGCTCTCTCTCTCTCTCTCTCTCTCTCTCTCCCTCTCTCTCTCTCTCTAAATAATTAAGAGATTATTTGGAAAACGAGTGAGATACAGCAAGTTGAAATCCCACAACTATGCCCTCATCTTCCATGGCACTTGAATGTAAGTTAGGGTAATAGGATCCTTCTTCCCTTCTTTCCTTCCTTCCTTCCTTCTTTTCTACCTTTCTTTTCTTTCATCCTTTCTTCCCCATCTTTGTTGAGGTACAATTCAGAAATTTAAAAAAACTATATACATTTATGCCATACAACATGATTTTTAAGGTGTACACCATAATGACTTAATATATGTATGCACTATAAAATAACTATTATAATCAAGTTAATCAATATCCATCACTTCATGTAGCTACACTTTGTGTGTGGGTGTGGGTGTGAGTGTCTGTGATAAGAACATTTGTGATCAACTCTTAGCAAATGTCACTATCCAATATAGTACTTTGAACTATAATCCCCATGCTATACATTAGGTCCCCCAAACATATTCATTATAAATGAAAGAGCGTTCCCTCTCATCCACCATCTCTTCATTTCTACCACCCACTAACCACCTGAGCAAAGCCATTCTACTCTCTGGTTCTATGACCTTCACTGTTTTAGATTCCACAAAGAAGTATGACCATGGAATATATCCAGCCATAAAAAGAAGGAAATCTTGTAATTTGCTACAACGTGGATGACACTGGGAAACATTGTGCTAAGTGAAAACGAGCTTTATTCTCCAGCTGGCCAGGATTTGTGTATTAACCTTCTGGCACAATGTCATTTCTACCTCCCCCACGTCCTTTGTTCCTACTTACAGTTCCTTAAAATGTCTCTTCCTTTAAATCTGTAGGTTTTCAGATAGTGGTTTTATAAACACTGTTTCTCTTTTAATCCATATAATAAGTGTACCTCTTCAGAAAAAATCAAAGCGCTTTTTGTTCTACATTAGTAACATGCCACACACACACACACACACACACACACACACACACACACACAGAGTATGACAATTCTTTGAACCAAAGTTTCTGTTTCAGTCTGTTCATGATCCTAATTCTGTGCTCTTGTTACATAAAATTTTAGACCAAAGGAAAAAAAAGTTCTGACCTATACTAGTTTATATCTTTTAATCAGTCATAAAATCCAAGTTTTCTCATTTGTAGGCTAATATATTTTCTCCCTATCTCAGTAAAAATGGGTTTGAGATTCAAAATCTAGGTAGTTTTCCAGTTGAATTTAGCATGTATATATGTCAATGATACCACACTTACTATTTAATATTAATGAGATCACGTTTTTCTAAACAGAGTAGTAAATCATTACACAATGCTATATGTGTCATCGATCCAAAGATGGCAGTTTTATTTGAAACTTGGTTCTCTATGAATTCTCCATAGCATTTCCTATGCCATGCATTTTTAATCATTACATGTTTATATTAATTTCTTTTATACAGCAAAGAACACATGACAGCAGCCTGGAGATCAGTAAAAAGATGAAATTAATAAAATAAAAATGGAAAAACCACCCCAAATGTTGCTCATATATTCATCATTTGTGAATATTTTTGAACATCCAAAAATATGTATTGGACACCTGTAGAAGCATTTTTCAAGATGCCAAGAGTATTAAATTAAAAGAGTAGTGCTGTCTGACTTTACTGAATTCATTATGAATAAGAGAACTGACAGGTAAACATATATGTATGAGCATTGACAGTAAAAATGCTAATTCTTTAATAGTTGTCTGCTTAGAAGAATGTTTTATAATATCTGAGCAAAATATTATACTCTTATGATGTGGGTATACGGGTTTCTAAAGTAAGAAGGCGGATGGCAGAAATATTTGACCTGAGAAAATGAAACAATGAGAGAAATTTCATAGATTAAAAGTCAGTCAACAAAGTTGGAAGGAAGAGGTGGTGGAAATTCCTTGATGGAATGGCAGAAAGGCAGAGTAGAAATTTCTTGTTAACAATTTGAAATACTCAGCTTTCTAAGATGTAAATTCACAGCTGCTGAATACTAGATGGTTAGTGGACATTTGTAGAATTAAGGATTTCCTTTCATTTTTGTCTGGACAGAGACTAACATGGAGCACAGACTAAACATAAAAATGTATGCTTCTCCGTAAATCTTGAGAATAGCTTTCCAAATAGAGGAACTGAGGCAATAATAAGTCTAACTACATGTAAAAGACCAAGAAGTACCTAGGTGACATCAGCATTACTTTTCAGGAAATTAAATGAAAGCTCTAGTGGAAGATAAGTCATTCCCCCAATACTGTGAGGTAATGCAGAAAAGACAGATACATCAGGACTGAGACAAAGGGTAGGAAAATTTGAGGATATCAGGCACCCATTCCTGAATTAAATGATGCTAGAAATGACTGAAACTAAAATAATTGGAGAATGAAGAGAAGGACTTTATGCCTGAAGGGGTAATTTAACTTTGTTTTACATATATATTTGATGTCAAGCTATTTATTGTTGTCCATAATTAAATTAATACCATGATAAATTTTACCCCATGGTACTTTTCTTTCTTTAAATTATATATTTTTATTTTTTGAAAGGGGAGCTTTAAAAAAATTATTAAGTTTATTTATTTATTTTGAGAGCGATAGAGACAGCATGAGTGAGGAAGGGACAGAGAGAAAGGGAGAGAGAAAATCCCAGCACTGGCAGTGTAGAGCCTGATGTGGGGCTTGAACCCACAAAACCATAAGATCATGACCTGAGCCTAAAACAATAGTTGGTCGTTTAACTGACTGAGCCACTCAGGTGCCTTAAAGTATTTTTTAAAGATAGTTTCCCAGAAACTAGTTCCTCTGTTAAGGTTATGAAACATTTATGGTTCCTAATTCATTTTCATAATTTGCTTTCCCTCCAATGTTATACACATAGGGAACCCGTAATAACAACATATGAGGTAACTACTCGACTAATCCCTGAGTATTAAAATCCATTTTTCTAAAGAAGCATAAAATTATGCTAAGTGTTAATTTGGCCTTTATTTGATGACTATAAATATTAACCACTCACCTCTTCTTTGTTAGTCCTGTTGGGTTTTTCCCTTTGCAAATTGCCTGTTCATCTTTGCCTAGTTATCTACTCAGCACTTATTATGTTCTTTAAAATATATGTTTTTATTAAATACAGATGACTATCAATATGTTGCATTGAAGATTTAATTATAATTTTTCATAAGCCCAGGTTTTAAAATAATGACATTCACCTCTAAGATTTAATTCTTTTTTTACAAATATATTTATTAGTTTTTTCAAATAATCTATTTCATCTGTTTAAATAAACATTAGCATTAGGTGTGAAATATGGATCATCTAATTTATTGTTTTCAGATTTCAAGCAAGACCTCTCAACACCCTCTACTAATGTCTTCACTTATCTATGTGCTTTCTCTACCTGAAATGAAATATTATCGTATAATAAAATGCAATGATTTATCTGCATTGCATAAAATGCAACATTTCTTTATCTGAAATTAAATACTATCACATAATAGAATATAATTTATTTCTAGGCTTAGTATTCTATTGATTCATATATCTGTATTTGGATTATTATAAACTAAAGTAATAATAATGATATGTATTCTTTGAAATAACAAATTGTTTACAGAACATAATGGGGTTACTTTATTAGCCCAGGGATAGCCAAGAAGCAAAGTCATTTTCCTTTATTTTGTTTAAACTATTTTTTAGTTAGTTGTTTCCAGAAGTACCTCAATCCAAACATTTAATATGTGTTTGGAGAATCACCAGTTTCTGGCATTTTTAGATCATTCAATATAATTACTAGAATTTTTTAAATAAAGGGAATGAATAATACTAAAGGAAAAATACGTGATTGATCAATATATAGGGGTTCCAAGTCTTCATAGTGATCAGGGAAATGCAAATCAAGATTTCAATGAGATAATATTTTACATTTAGTCAGTTGTAAAAAAATTCAGGATCAATATATCAAATATTTCGGAAACCAATGGTTGACTGAATCTCTTACAGATTGCTATTACAAGGCAAAAATTGGTATAACTCAGAGAACAGTTTGAGTAATATTGAACATTGCCCACCATACATCCCAGCAATTCTATTTTTAGGCACAGACCTCCTTTAGGCACGTGTGTATCAGGGAGCATATAGGATAACATTCTTATCATTACTTGTGCAATATTTTTAAAAATCCAGAAAAAATGCAAGTTAAGTGCTCACTGGTAGACAGAATATTTGATTACCAAATCATCATATGTACATAATGGACTGTTCTACAGCCATGAAATCAGTTATATTAAACTACACACAGTAGCACTGATAAAACTTTGTGCATAATACACAAAAGCAAGAAAATGATGAGGCAAAATTAGAATAAAGCTTACTATGAGAGAGATGCAAGGAGATGGTGAAAGTGTGCACACAGGTATATACAAATTATTGGTTATATTCTGTCTGGGGGTGCATAGGTATTATAAAATAAATTACACTAAATTAATAAATGAAATGGAATAAAATAAGATAAAGTAAATCATTCCTGGAAAATCAGGACATATTTCAGGAAGAAAGGATTAAACATTTTTTTATTTTTAAGAGAGAGAAACAGAACATGAGCAGGGGAGAGGCAGAGAGGGAGAGGGAAACAGAATCCGAAGCACTCTTCAGGTTCTGAGCTGTCAGAACAGAGCCCAACATGGGGCTTGAACCTATAAGCTGTGAGATCATTGCCCGAGCCGAAGTAGAACACTTAACTGACTGAGCCACCCAGGGACCTCTAGAAGAAAGGATTTTAATTAAGTCAATTCTATGCCCCTGTAGTTTTTAAAAAGCAACTTTAAAAACTATCATGCAGGTTTTGTAAATTAGATTTTGGGTGATTTATGTAAAATATGTAACAATATGTCTTGATTGCAGAATACTCTGACCTGCTATAATAATTAGGGAAAGACTGATTATTTCAATTAAAATATTCCCTTTAATATTGAAATGTAATCTTAGTTCCATCTGAAGTCAACTTTGGCAAAAGTGCATTAGAAAGATAAAATACTCACTGCACCATATTAATTTTATATCAGTGTTGGGAATTACCAATCTTAAAAGAGTAAACTGAGCAAAGTGCTTCAAAACCTAATTATCATTTATTAAGTTTCAGTGATAAAGTCTGAGATTTTATTTAGAGCTATATTGTAGCAAGTGGAAACATAGACTCTAACACAATCTTCCAAACATGACACATAGGTTAATTTTTTTTACTAACCCTTGATTCATTAACATAAATATTTAACAGTTGTCCTCTTGGCTCAGCTTTTAAAACAAGTTAGTAGAATTTTTATGTTGGTATGGAGGTTCTTGGCTGACATTTATCAACTCTCATCCTGTATCTCTTCCATATAATGAGCTTGTAAAATAGCTCTGGGGAAAAGCATGCATAAAAGTGATGCCAGAAAGATACTGCCCCTTTTTTTAATTTTACCCTGGAGTCAGGTCAGAAGAGTATAAATTATTCTGGTTGTAAAGTTTGGTTAATAATATATTTGGAGAGAGTATACTAATAAGACTCAGAAATGGTCTAATAGAGCATAGTTGATACTTTGGAGTCAGATGGACCTTGGTTAAAATGTAGGCATTACCTATTATTGGATATATGCCTTTCAATTATTACTTAATCACTTTAAGTCTGTCTGTACTTCTGTCAGATGGAATATTAATCATATCAACTATTTAAGATTAAAAGATCAGTATATGCACTATAAAGCATTTGTATGAATAGGCAAGAGAACACAATTAATAAACATTTTTTTTATCCAAACCAACTGACTATATATATCTCTCACTGAGTGTGTGGGGGAGAAACGTACTTTTTATCATGTACACCAGAGAAGGCAATAGTAGTCTTTCATGTCACTGTCAATAATTAAATCCAAGCAAGATTTTCCAATACTTCAAGATATTAACTTTTCAGTTTCTAAAAGTCTAGTAACATCTAGTATCTATCTCTTTTTTAAAAAAAGCATTTATTCATTTTTGAGAGAGAGAGAGAGAGAGAGAGCAAGTGAAGGAGAGTAAGAGAGAGAGAGAAACACAGAATCCAAAGCAGGCTCCAGGCTCTGAGTTGTCAGCACAGAGCCCGACACAGGACTCAAACCCACCAGTGATGAGATCATGACCAGAGCTGAAGTCGAATGCTTATCCGACTGAGCCACACAGGTGCCCCTCTATCTCTTACCTATTTTAAATCCTTTCTCCCTTCAAGTTCAGGCTAAGTCAGGCTCCAAAGACTATAGAGATAGACATAAAATGGGTGTATTTTTTCCATTACATTTTTTTTTTTTTTGGTTTCACCATTTACCCTCATTCCCTGAACTATCAAAGAATGAATGGGTTTGCAAGAGGAGAAAAGAGGGGGAAACTCTTCATGTTGCAATGTATCAGTGGTTCTTTCTTGGCAGTCACCCTCAGCTATGGTAGGTCTCTAAATGCTGTCTTTCTTTGCCCAAAAAGCTTTTATGAGTTATTATGCAATCCAGTCTTTTTCTTCATCATGCAATTAGTTGTTTTTAGTGATGACTACTTACTCCTTCCTTCTCTCCCCAGGTATCTGATCAACTACTCTTTCACTTTATGGCCACTTCTGCCATTTTCATACCCTTGAATGAAAGCCTTTTTCAAAATAACTTGATTGAAAATTCATTCTTGGTATCCATCTGCTACCAATAGGAGTTAGAAATCTTTGCCATGCCATTCGTAGTAGCTCCCTTCCATTCCTGCCTTTTCCCTTGTTACTGAAATCAGGGATAGGTCTAGCCTTCCCTTGGTCTTAAGACTTTTGAAAACAGGAGTAAGAATCAGTTCACATGACACAGCCAAAATTCAAGGAAACCAATGTCAAGCTGCTTTAAATTTCTCTGAAGCCCACCTTAGTTATTTAGGAGTATGGGTGAAGATGTTTTTTTCCCCTCAGAACTGTGCACTTATGTAGACTATATACTGCTGATTCTCTCTATGAAATCCCCACTATTGTCATCTCTTGATCAGTCTCATTGACTTTTCTTATAAACACTAAAAGGGCGATGAAGTAAGAGTCCCACAATAGGCTTCACAATTTCTTGGACTGTCTTATGCAAATGGTCTTGAACCTATTATTTATGGTCAAAAGTCCAGATAATTAAAAATCGTATTTAATATCCCATTGGATCCTTGTTCAGGGGAAATTAAATGACTTGATAAAATCATACTACCAATAAGTAGCAGAAACACAACCTGACTACAGATCTTTCAACAGAATGAAACTTTAACTGCAAAAGATATACAGATTGATCTATCTATCTATCTATATCTATATCTATATAATTATATCTCTATTCACATGAAAGCTGAACTATTCAACAATGTCCCATGCAGAATGTATAATGACAAGGATTCATAAAATTCCTCTGGGCTTCTCTTTGGTGCAAGATTTTTAATAATTGGATTTATAATGTTTTTTGTTATAAAAATCAACTTTCCACTGAAATATGCATTTTGGCTCACTTTCCAAATATATTAAGTCATAAATATATAATCTTTTCTACTCCTGTATTTGCAATAAAAAATAATAAAAGAAGAAGCACTTTAATGAATTTGCTTTCTATTCAGTTAAAAGAAACACAAATAAAAGCAAGATTGGGTTAGCTTTTCTTCAGGTCACTGCAGCATAAAGTATGGGTACTCAAAAAGAAATAAGAAAATCACAGTAAATCCTACTATAGGTAATACTGATTTATTTTTAGATGATACATTTCTTCCCTAAGGGAATGATCTCATATGCTCTACTTAGACTTGCCTACCTCCCAAGGAAAGTTTGAACACTAGCATTATTGTCACAAGTTACTAGTGATTACTGACTTATTTCGTGTGATTTAGTTAGAAAACATATGTAATGAAACAATAACGATTGGAAAATAAAGCACACCATCATGTTTTACACACTATCTACTATGATATGAGAATTGGTTGTGCACATACTAACATACAATAAAAGTCAAAGTTTTAGCAAAAATGTAGTCTAAATGTTGATTTCTTTGAGTTATTGAAAAAGTCCTGGTTGTTTACCTGAGTTTCCCAGATTAATTTAAAATAGAACAACCAGCTCAAAGCAGACCAGATTTATTTAGTAACTTTCTAAGCATGTTAATCTTACTTTGTCTGTGTGTATAGCATGATATATGTACTGCTTAATCACTATTCTATGACAACAGTAGAAGCTCATTATTTTATTCTTTTTAAATTATATTTTTATATTGCATATTAGTATTGTTAATTGGGTAAATTGAATTTATCTCTTTAGATATGGAGTCCCTAATTTTATCATCATATATTGATTCCCGCATTTAGCCAACTGATGGATAGAATTGTGCTGTACAAGTAGGCCATCTTGACTATCAGAGAAGTAATACCTTTCCTGCAGAAACTTGGGACTTCTATTTCTTGATCATGTAATTGATGATTCTCACAAAGTACTCTTATCTCATTATTTTCATATGCACAAACCAATTTCTAAAATTCATAAAAATACAATACTAGAAAAAATGACTATTTGATTTTCCTCAATTTTTTATTGTCCAAAATGGTATTTATGCTTAAAAATAAATCCTAGAGGCACCTGGGTCGCTCACTTGGTTGAGCATCCAACTTCAGCTCAGGTCATGATCTCACGTTCGTGAGTTTGAGTCCCTTGTCAGGCTCTGTGCTGACAGCTCAGTGCCTGGAGCATGTTCCAGATTCTGTGTCTCCTTTTTTCTTTCTGTCCCTCTCCCATCCATGCTCTGTGTCTCTTTCAAAAATAAATAAACATTAAAAATAAATCCTAAAGTGTATGAAAAGTTCAACTATTTATATGTTAATAGAAAACTATAAAACAACAAAAACAAAGATAGCCCCATGATGAGTTTTAGTAAGAATACTTAAGGTAGATTACAGAAATGCATATTATACCTAGTAAATCTTTGAGTTAGCTTCAGAATGGCAAAGAATTTAAATATATACATACATATATATGCACACACATATACACACATAATATTTTTGAACGTCTTCTAAGGAAGACACAACTACCTCTTTACCTGTGAGACACTACCCCAAGTAATGCAATGAACTTAATTTTACTTGTTATCATACTTGTGTTCCCTCTGGGCTGAAGGCTACTTACGTTGCATTTCCAACATCCAGCACAGTTCACAGTTTAATTAATATAATTATATAAATATATGTATTTCTTATTTTAAATAAAAATATAGTTAAACATGTTTATATTTATATATTTTCAAGTATAATTATTATATTGAATTATTTACAAATTAATTGCAAACAAAAGTAAAAACATTAAGTTGGTTTCTCCCCTTCTTGTTGAATATCAACTTTAAAAATTTCAAAAATCTGTTCCTCTTTATATCTTTTATAGCACAGTGACTGGTGCATATTGTTTAATATTTACTTTGTTGTTGTTTTATTACTAAATGAAAAAGTGTCAAAAGTTCTATAATTTCTTTGAAATTCACACTCGGGATCAATTCTTGTTAGTTTTCTACCTACTTCCTGTTTAGTGGCATGAGGTAAAGAATACAGATAAAATCATTATTTTATTTTTCTTAAATTGTTGTTGAAAAAAATCTTTATTAGCTAGCCAAACAGACAAACAAGCAAAAAGGGTAATTTACATGAGGCTGTGTGGTGTATCAAAAAAGACCCTTTCAAACAAATTGCTGAAATCATTTCTCTTGCATTCACTAGAAGCCTAAATTTTGAGTTAATTAGAAATGAACTCAAATAGAACATATGGAATACAAAATCTAGCTTCTTTATTTTTCTGTGCTAAGCGAAATAAGTCAGGCAGAGAAGGATAGATACCATATGTTTGCATTCATAGGTCTAACAGGAGAGACCTGGCAGGGGACCATGGGGAGAGGAAGGGGGAAAGAGAGTGGGGGAGAGTGAGGGACACAGATGAAGACTACTGAATACTGAAAATGAACCATGGACTGAAGGGGGAGGGGGAGGGAAGGAGAGGGTGATAGTCATGGTCAGGGGGCACTTGTGGGGAGAAGCACTGGGTGTTATATGGAAACCAATTTGACAATAAACTATTTAAAAAAAAAGGTCTCTGTGTCTCAAATTATCATAATTCGTATAGAACTTTTTAAGGTTTTTATTCTTCACACTTAATTGGGCTTCTTAGTCTCTTCTCTATAACCTTGCCTTTGCATCTAAATTTAGGTAAACAAAGGTAAAGGATAAGAATGTGTATTTTAAATTATTTGGTATGCAAACATTAGAATTTAAGATTTTGAAAATTTTAGATAGGAGGATGGTATGAAATATTTCAAGTATTAGTTGATAAGATCAGCCCAATTAGCAGTTTAAAATGCAGCAACCAGATTACTGGCCTGATAAGGTGTTTTCTTTCCAGTCCTTTTATCTATTAGTAGGTAGTTAGGAGGCTGTTTTCACAAAGGGATACAACTCTTGAGAGTTAACTGGTTAAATTATTATTATAATTCAGAAATTGTATAAAGTTTACAAACTTATCTGAATCAATTTGGGAAGAAGACATAGTTTTACTTCTCTATTATTAACTTGAATGCCATAAAGTTAATAATCTGCCAGGTGAAGAGTGTCTTTTAATTGTATCCTTCTATTCCTTATCCCACAGACCATGATTGCAAAGGAGAATGTGTTCTTGTTAGTTGTTTCAATCTCTATAGTACAGAGCAGCTGTAAGTTTAGAGTTAATTGACAATATTTGCCACTGTCTGTGTGTGTGTATACTAGACACTCAAGAAAGGTCGAATTACCATTATCATATTCACTCCCAAGATCTAACTGATTAGTTGTAAACAAACATGTAATAATATATAAATACACTTATAAATAAGAAGTTCTTGTAATAGTGTCCAGTTTATACCTGACTCTCAAATGACTATATATGTGAAATAAAATTTTAAAATAATAAGGTCCAACAAATATAATATATACTATAATATTAAATTATAACTCTCAATATAGACTATGCTATATTTAATTGCAGTGTAGATTTTAGTTATGGAAATTTTAATAGATTTGCAATATACTTTAGGAAAGTTTCTAAATATTCTGACACTTTTATGGATGACCTAATTCTTTGGGTTTATGTAATGAGCCTTACTGCTACTTTTTCATGAAAAGTAATTTAAGTACCATGGCTCTTACAAACTAGAAGATTTCATATGCAATATTATTTTATTATTTAATTTTATACCAAAAGTCATATCTCTCCAGTACAAATTTTTTTCTATGATTATTTAGTACTGTAGGCATTTTTGAACATTATTGTACTTTCTCTCCTCTCCTTAAATTAACTAAATAATAGTAGATATTTTCAATTTTAATATTTTCTTTGCATTTCCATGTTCTCTTAATATAGACATTATCCATTTTCACATGTATAACTTGTATAGAACTATGTTATTATCTTAGGATTTCAGTGGAATCTACACATGAGAAATTAGTTGACAAATATGTGTTAATTTTTCTGAAATATTGTAATAGAAATAGAGGGGGTACTTTTAAGAATAGGAAAACTGAATTATAACAAGCTTAGTGATTTACCAAGAGTTAAAAAAAAATCCTTAACAAAATTTGATCAAAATCGTGCAAGTATCTAACATCATAGTTTAGCATCTACTGAAATCATAAAGTTATCACATAAACTTTCCTCGCTTTAAAATTTCATTTTTAGGGACACTTGGGTGGCTCAGTTGGTTAAGCATGTGACTCTTAATTTCAGTTCAGGTCATGATCCCACAGTTCTGAGATTGAGCCCCACATTGGGTTCTGTGCTGACAGTCTGTTTAGGATTCTCTCTCTCTGTCTCTCTGTTCCTCCCCTGCTTATATTGTCTTTCTGCTCTCTCAACAATAAGTAAATAAATATTTAAAAAATAAATAAAATGCCATTCTTAGCAGTATATAATTTTCACAACTTTAAAGCTGATAACCAATTTATGTCTTCCAAAAGAACTTTCATACAAACTAACTCAGCTATAGGTCAAATGTGCAGATATTTACAGGTTCCATGAAGGTGAAATGTAATAAAGCAGAGATTCTTGCAATTTTTGTTCTTGGAAAACCCCTTATACACTTGAAAAATATTGAGGAGCACAAAGTGTGGTAAGGTGGGTTAGATCTATCAATGTTTACTAAATTTATTACTACAAATCATTATTTTAAAATATTAATTCATAAGTTATTAGATATAATAACAAAAGCTCATTATATTTTAACATAAGCAACCACTTTTTGTGAAAAGTAACTATATTTTCCAAAACAAAAGAAACCCGTGAGTAAAAAAGCATTGTTTACATTTTTTGCAATTTTTAAAATGTTTGTCTTAATAAAATTAGCTGGTTTCTAATATTTGTGTCTGCATTTAAACTTATGGTTTTGTTATCAGTTAAAATGTATGAAGATAATCTGGCTTCACAGTAATTTAGTAAGAAATGGGAAGTATATTTTAACATCTATAAAAATAACTATTCAAAATTATCTTTGTTTCTAGACAAAATTTAATGTTAAAAAATTTTAAAGGATTATTTGCAATGTGGAATAGCAAATCCTAAACATCATGAAAAATTTTGTATTTTCTTACATTCTATCTTACTCTTTGACTGGCTCATTTCCTCATGTATAATTTTGTAACATTTTGCATTGCCATTTCATATTTTTTAACCTCATGCAATGCAACATCAAGAGTTGGTCATTTGGAAAATACTGGTTCACTGAGTTAGGCAGATATTTCATATTTTGACACAATTCATTATATGGTACCCAAAATAATCATGGCTATTATTATCACCGCTTTCATCAAAAAAAAAAAAAGACTTAAGTATTCAGTCTATAAGCTGTCAATCTCCAGTGACACGTTTCTCAAAATCTGATTTTCTCCTAAAAGCTAGAATCTTATTGTTGACAATAAATATTATAATTTGTTTAGTACACTAGACAGACATTTCTTATCTTTCACCTTTTTTTTTTTTTCAGAAAATGTCAGTCTAATACCCAAGTCTGAATGATCAGAGTTTGCCTGCCAGTTGTTTTACTCAATAAAAATGGTGTTCCACTAAAAAATGGCCAACTCAGATCACAAATCTCATAATAGAAGTACTTGTCTTCAATATAACCACCATCCTTATAAATGCATCACAAGTGCTTTAGGTCTACCTGCCATTGTGTCACACAAAATATTGAAAAACATATTTCCCCATTCTTTGATTTCTATAAAGCCACCAGAAATTTTATGCACCATTGTTTTGACTGCATGAGTACATTTGATAACAGAGTAGAAAAGGTATACAAACTCTTAGTGTTATAAAAATAGTTTTGAGTTTGTGGACGTCTTGACAAGAATCCTTTGGACTACTAGTCATTGGTAAACCACACTTCAAGAACCCTTTTAGTAAAGAAAGATATATTACAGGGATTTTGTACATTAGCAGTCATAGAGATTTAGTACCTCTACTTCATAAGATGGGCAAATTCTAAGAGGTTGGGGGAAGGAAAAAAATCAGGTACATAATGTCCTTCTAGCTATTTCTGTCTCTCACACATTAAAACCTTAGAACAGTCCAGAGCTCCATGAGCTCACTCTCATTCCTTTTCATTCCCAACACAGGTTTTGACATAGTATTTCTTAGTTTTATTAATTGCATAATTAGCATCCAACTTAGGCTTCAAAATAAAGCAATAAGCGTTCTCTATTAATTGTTCTGTTTATGTTCCTTCATTTCAAATATTAAATCAGGAGATACATAATAAGTATCTATCTCATGATAGGGAGCAGGGAAAGGAAGGAAGAAGGGGTTGTCAAAGCCTAGAAAAAGAGATGTTTCATTACGGAAGCAAAAAGAAGGAAGTAAATAAGTTGATGTATAATTCTGACTCCATCACAAATTTGCTTTAGGTTGACTCTTATCTTTAATTCTAAAATCAGACAAGTATAACCATGCACATGGATTTTTGTTTTGTTTTGTTTTGCACATGTGTGGCTAACTGGAAATATTGAAGTTCAGCAAAGGCATATGATTTATCTAAAATAAAATGTGAATATTCCCTCCCAATGTAACCCCCACATGGGCCAGATTGAAACAGAGTTGTTACTCATAATAAAATATGTATAATATCGTTATCAATTTCTTTAAAAAGGGACTCAGGAAGCAGGAATGGCTTATAAAATAGTTCAGAGAAAAATTCTCTACTAAATACTTTTAATTGGACCACAAGACGTCTAAGGTAATGAAACGCAGTTAATACCTTCTATTATCAGACAAATAGTCCCAGAATTTCACTCTCATGATCCCAATTCAGAACTTCATTCCAGACCCACAATGCCCCACAATGCCAAGCTTTACTTCAGGATACTCATAAAGTTCCACTGTAATTCAGATTCATTCAAACAGAAGAAATTCCTAAGAGCAGAGAACACTCCTTATATTTTATATTAAAATTTAATTAATAAATGATCATGATGTAGACAATAAAATAACATACATGTGTAGTGATATTTAATATTTTCACATTGCAGTTATCTTATAATACATTTATTTATTGATTCCACTAAATTTATTATTTTAATAAGTATTTTCCTCTTGTGATATGTATGCATTGTTCTATTAAACTGAGTCACTTATAAGATAGCTAATTTTTAAAAATTTTTGAAATGTTTTATTTATTTTTGAAAGAGTGAAAAAGAAACAGCATGAACAGGGGCGAGTCAGAGAGAGAGGGAGATACAGAATCTGAAGCAGGCTCCAGGCTCTGAGCTAGCTGTCAGCCCAGAGCCTGACACGTGGCCTGAACCCACAAACCGTGAGATCATGACCCTAGCCGAAGTCAGCTGCTTTACCGACTGAGCCACCCAGGCGCCCCAGCTAATATGTAATAGAAGCAAGTTTTGTTAAATGTAACAATTTTCTACTTTATATACAAAATTTTAATTTATTTTTGATTATTCAGAAAAATTGATAAAGATTAATGAAGGTGGCATTATTTAATTCGGCAAAAACTCACTACGTCTTATGCCAGTTAATGTTTTGAGATATTTCCTAGAAAGTTCATGTACTTATTTTTTTTTCCTCTATAATCACTGATAAACTGACAATGGTAGTGAAAAAGAACAGTGTTAGTTTTTCCAGCTATCGTCTGGGCAGATGTAGTATCTGATTCTAACAGAACTTGAAAAAAGAATTAAAGACACTCAAGTTATTCAAAGAAGCAATCAAATTCACTGCTGTCTTGTTAACGATTCAATCACAGAAATAGAGAATTGTTTTCTACCATAGGAAAGGAAAAAAGAACCAAATATAGATTTTGATAAATTACTGTTCATTTAAATGGCCTTATATAAAAGAATTTTTAAACATTGAAAACTCATCTTTATCATTTTGTCTAAATGACTTTATTTAAATTTAGGGCATGATTATCACTCAATCTTGACTTGAATTAGTCAAAATGGAATCTTATAGTCTTAAATATTTCCTTGAATATTCCCCACTCGAACCTCTCACATACACACACAGTCATCTGCAAAGACATTGGCTCAGAAACATGAGTGAGGTAGCAGTCACACATTACAAAGTTGAAGGTACAGTTGGATATCCACATACCAGCAACTTGGATTGCATGAAATTGGAGCACCATCTAATTACAATACTTGTAGAGAATATTACGTGTGTTCTTGTTCTTTCTAACTAACTCATTAAGTCCCAATAGAAATGTCTAAATCCCTGTACAATTCGTTTTATAAACAATCACCAGATGGTAGATGATTGCAGTACTTTCTAATTTACCATGAGATTTTTAGAGATATTTCCTATCAAATTTTTATGTTGTGGTCTGTGGAACTTGTTTATTTCACCATTTAAAACAAAATCCTGCTTTTTATTTAATACTTTGGAATTTTTCCTAACCACTCTATGTTTCTTTTTAAAATTCTGATCATGTATTTAGTTTATATTCTCCGTAACAATGTTGAAAAATATTATGCAATATGGGATTCAATCTATTTTGGCATACAGATTTAAACATAAAGACAGTCTGTAGGTATTTTCTGAGCATCTATGTCCTGCCAGGAACTATGGTTAAGATGAGCAATACTGAAGGTCTTTTCCCTTTATAAAAGCTTAGGACACTCTATCCAGCGGGAATTTTGGCCCATCTTGGTGACTGTCTCTTCAGGAAGATTCTGGTTGTGGCATAGGTTTTTCTGGAACAAGTCCTCTACTACATTGGCTTCTAGTATTAGAAGTGTGAGTGGTATGTTGCAAACACGTCCTCTATTTATTGCTGAGGTATCCTCATCTTTCAGTTGAAGGAATAATATAGGATTAGCTTTATATATCCCCTTGTATCAAATTTCATCTACATGTTATCTGAGATCCATGTTTCTGGAAGACAGCAACATTTTGTGTCTCAAGTTCATCAGTGAGTTAAACTTTTCCTTGTTTTTGGGTTATTGATCACTTTAAGAAAGCTGGGGGTGGTGCAGGTGTGAGGCATCAAGCTATGCTCACACAGCTGTCCAAAAATTTTATTGGAGTATATCCTTGAGTGTTTACGTATTTATATAGATCCAGGCAAAGGCATTTCAAGTATAAGCAAAGTAATTCGGGAGGCATGATTTGTAGTCTAGAGCCACTACTCTGTGCTAATATCTGGTCTAGTAGAACCAAGAGGGTAAAATTGACAAAGGAAGGTCCTTGAAATATCTAACAGCAATCACACCTCTGTAGCTGAGTATGTCTGAATCTGAAGATCAGAGAAGATACCACAAAGTTGTAATTTTGTACTAATATGAAAAACGATTTTCACACAGGTAAATTCTTTGTATCTTTTTCTTAAAGTAACATGTTCCCTTTGACTGCTACTGTTGATTTCTTCATGCCAAATAGATCTATCATTACCTCACCATGATCCTTACAACTTGGAAGATTCTCTACAACAGCAGTTATTTTTATAGAGATTATCGGCTTTTTATTCTTCCTGAGCTAACGCAAACTAAAATAATTGAGAGAAAAAGGACTGTCCACTTTAGATCCTCCAACATAAGCCTCAAGGAATACAATGCATGTTGTGAAACTAGGGTTTCAGAGATAGAAAGAAAATTCTGGAGAGGGTGATTTTTCTCCCTGCACTCCAGATCTCTATGAGAAAATTGAAAAAATCTACTACTTACCTCTAATCAATGCTAAGAGTTTTGTACTCTGAAATAATTTATAGCTATGACTTACTGAATTATTTGTTTTATGTTGGAAGAAAATGTGTGAAAGTGGATATGACATAACTAGATGTTCATTCTAAAAGTTGGGGGAAACTATCTAAACATAGAATAAATAGGACTAAAATGGAATAAAATGTGCAAATAGAACATGTCACAATCCAACTTGAAACTTGGATTTCGAGCCTTGGTGCTTGTAGAAAGCCAGAAAATATTTTGAAAATGTACACAGAAAAGATCTCATTTAAAATTTATGGATTATTCCTTAAAAATTATGATGATTCCTGTAATTAATTTTTATAGCTTTCTGTTTTTTTCAGTTAACTTATGAAATTAAGAATGGTGGTGTACTGAGGTATTAATATTACACTTATTCAATGAATTTTAAAATCTATAATAAAAATACCTTTGTGGCCAGTATATAAAAATAAAGAAAAAAATACACACAAATAAGAGGAGCATCTAGGTAAACATCAAATGTTTGTACTTGTAAATGTGTCTTTTTCACTATTGCTTTCTATTAATTGTGTATACTTATTAGTCTTTATTATTTTCTAAAGAGAATTTTGTTTTTCTAGGTACATCATAGATGCTGATATGATGCTAATGAGGGGTATTTTTAAGCTCTATACATCTTGGAGTCATCCCAAGATTCTTGAACCAAGGGCAAAAAGGGGGAAAATAATATACAGATTTAGTTTTACTTAATATACTATATTTGCTTAATTTGAGTAATTGAAAAACTAATTATAGGTATAGTAATAGTAGCAGTAATCAGCAAGTTGTGCCTGATTTGTAAAGGTTATATTTTTAAACAGAGAACAGCTAAAACCTACTAAATGGAACAAGCTTTAAACCTGTCAATTGGTGGGCTGTGTGCTGACAACTCAGAGCCCGGAGCCTGCTTCAGATTCTGTGTCTTCCTCTCTCTCTGACCCTACCCTGCTCAAGCTGTCTCTCTCTGTCTCTCAAAAATAAATAAAAAACATTAAAAAATAAATCTGTCAAATGGAAACTATACTAATACTGACTCATTTTAGGAATAAACTCAGAATGGTCTAATTTCCTTGACCTCTAGTGAAGGACCTGTCTCCAACTAAGCACTTAGGCATTCTCTGAGGTCTTTACCTTTTTTGGGCACCTAATGGTGCCATCTCTAGAACCAACTTGAGGGTCAAGAAGGACTTAAAAATTCTATGGAAATAGAAAAGGTAACGTCTCAGTAAACATAACAGAACTGAAATTCATACCCTAAGGACGTGGTGTCATTATCAGCTGGATGGATACTACAGGAAGTGGCCTCAATGAAAACTTCCTCTGACAAAAATGCTGTGACAATCCCTGTTTCTCCCAGCCATCTTCACGTTGCTGAATTCTTACACAGTTTGCCTTCTGTGCAGAAAGTAGCATCCTCTGGTTATGCCTGCTGCCATTCCTCTCACAGTCCTTTCCTCAGGTTGTACAATGACACACTCCTACTGCTTCTAATTATTTATATATTTTATCTCTTTGTAGCTTTAGCTTAACTTTACTACTCATGGTTGCAGATGCTTCAAGATCCTACATTTGTGTGTATTAGCATCAACACCCGCTTCTTAGTAACTCATCCAACTGATATCATCACATTCAAATTTTTAGAAACAAATTTATTTTTACTGGACTCTCTTTCCTCATTAAGTCACAACATACATCTCAGTATATTGCATATTTTCTGAGCATTTTGCAACAAGTGATTTCTCCAATGTTTTATAAGGGTTCTAAGGTTAATACTGAAAATAAACTCATGCATGTCAGCAGGGAAATTCCAGTGAAAAGAGCCCATATTAAGAGTGTGTATCCTGCATGGAATCTCTAATGTACTTGCATAACTCAAGGGAAAGAATAGGAAGTACATTTGCAATAACAAATTGAGGCCAAAAAGCTGATGACTTTGAATGTCATACTAATTCATTATGGCTTTACTGGGTAGTAAAATTTGTGTGTCTATAAATATTGTGATCAGAATCAGCTTTAGAAAAGTTGATCTGAGATTCAAGATGTAGTGGAAAGAAATCGAAGACAGAGAAATCCAGGTAGCACATATCCAAAAAATATAAAGTGTTGAATTAGAGAGGTAGTGACTGGATACAGAACTGTGTACTAATAAGGTATAGCGATCTTATAAATGTGGTGATAAGATGGCTTGAGAGAGTGATATGCATGAGCTATAGGAAACTATATGTGTCTCATGTTGATTCTTTATCTGTGTCTGCTTCACCTCTAGGAAGTTTTCTCAGTTTTTTGCTGATCTCAATACCATGCTTAATTAGCCATTTTCCTATATTAAGCATGACTCCATCCATATTCAGGTAAAATTTGAATAAGTATTGAGTTCATCCACATTTCTTGACAAAGGTATGTTTCCAAACATTTGTATGAATACATTGTCTTATAAAAAATGTTGTGTTAGGGAAGTGAGAATATTGAATCAAATTTAGTCACAGCCCTACTTTCTTAAAAAGCCCCAGACCCCTCTAGACATGATTAAGAAACTGATAAGCTTACTCTTACCTTTCCATGAGCAGTACCCTAAACATGGCAGCAATACATATGCCATAAGCAATGATTACTATGGAAAAGGATTCATTGCTCAAGATGTGGGATGCTAATTAAGGTGTATTTTAATCTTTTCTGAGTTTATCCTGCCAATTAAGAACTTCACCCTGTGTTTCAAAGTAGTTGAAAAATTCTGTCTTCTATAAGAAAGATGTTTTGACAAAGTCCAATATCATGTTCTAAATTTCGGTGAACATTTTGTTGAACCTTGTGGATGACATTCTCACATCTCTGCGATCTTAGTTCGTGAAAGAAAAAGCCAGAGCAGAATGCTTCATCAGCTAATCCTCACATTTTACTCCCACACCCATGGGAGATATTCTCATTTTAGCTGACAGCTGTAAATTTTTATAATCACCGTGTGATATCTAGTACTTGCAGTTTGCTGGCCACTTTGTCAGCTATATTGACATTTGATAGCCAGGATATATCTAAAAGGACTTTTCAGGGAGATTGGTACTTTCTTCCTGTTGCCTTGATGCAATATTGTGTGAGGATACTCAAATTCTGCGAAGTAAGAAGACTGAGCCCTGTTAAGAGTAGTTTCGTTGCAATCAATGATACTTGTCAACAAGAACATTAGAGTATGATCCATGCATGGTAAACAATGCACATTGTTCTCACAGAAACATTGTGTAAACCAGGGTCCACAGGAAACTGAAGATCTCAAAAAGTTTTGCCTTCTCTTTCATGAATAATGTAATACCAAATTGGACTTTTCCCTTTGCATTCCAGAATAATTTGTCCTTTCTGATACCAAAGTAGAATGAGAATAGCTCTATCAGCCAACTTTCAGGCTTTATCCCAACAGGTTTTCACAAACTTACTGCGTGCGATTTTTATTTAGGAAATGTTTTAGATAAGTGTGAGGAGGACACACAAAGAAAATTTCTAGTCTTAAAAGTGTTAAAAATCATTTGGAAACATTTTCTCCCAGTTCTCACTTGTCTGTTCATCCTCTTAACAGAGGTTATAATTTTCATGATGTTCAATTTGTGAACTTTTGCTCATGAGTCATGAATTTAGTGTCAAGTTTAAGTATTTTTGGTTTACTCCTATGTTTTATTCTTTTATAAACATTATGTTTATACTTACACTTAACTTCATGAACAATTTTGAGTTAATTTTTGTGTAAAATATGAAACTGAGGCTTATTTTTTACTTACAGATGTCCAAGCTTTAGTACAATTTGTTGAAAAGTCCACCCCTTTTCTTTTAAATTGTTTTTGGACCTTGGTCATTTACGCAAATTTTTGTGAGACAATTTCTGAGTTCTCTATTCTTTTCCATTCATCTATACATCTGTAACTACCACACAATCTTGGTTTGTGTCTGGAATATTTAAAGAACTCTCCAATCCCAAAATTCTATAAAAACAAAAATCCAACTAAAAATTAGAAAAATATATGAACATATATTCCATTGAAAAGAATACATACATGACAAATAAGCACTTGAAAAGATATTCACCACCATTAGTCATTATGAAAATGCTAATTAAAAACTCAATCCAATGCAAATTAAAACCACACATAACAGATAGCCTAAAATAAAAAAAAAGTTACTACAGTGATGGCTAGGATGAAAATAAACTTAATTACTAAACATTGCTAATGGGAATGTAAAATACTACAGACACACTAGAAAAGAGTTAAGTGGGTTTTTTTAATCTAAAAATAAACAGTAATTGAAATATTAGGCATTGATCCCAGAGGGGGAAAAAGACTTATATTCACACATATTTGTATGCGGATGCTCATAGAACCATTATTTGCAGCAGCCCAAAACTGGAAACTGCCCAAACGTTTCTCAATGGGTGAATGATTAAACAAAATGTGGTACAACCATACCATGAAATACTACTCAACAATAAAAAATAACAAACAATATACACACAACTTGGAGGAATATCAAAAGAATTACACTGCATGAAACAAAAGTAAATCTCAAAAAGATAAATACTATATACTTCCACACATACAATATTCTTAAAATGGCAAGCTTACAAAGATGAAGAACAGATTGGTGTTTGCCAAGGTTTAAGATGGAAGGTAGATGGGTGTTGTGATGATGCATGGGTGTGGCTATCAAGGGCCTGTGACAACAGTATAGTTTGTATCTTGTGTTTTAGTGACTTCAATCTATACATGCATTTTTATTGCAGAGAAACACACACACACACAAAATTGAGTGTATGTATGTGTCACTGGCAAAATCTGTAGATCATACCAATACCTATTTCCTGGTTATGATACTGTATTATGGCTATATGAGATGTGGAAATTAGTGAAGCGTAGGTCAGAGGTATGCAGAATCTTTCTGTACATTTCACTGCGACTTCATGTCAATCTGTAATTATTTCAAGATAGACATTTTAAAAAATGCTAGAACAATATGCTTCCATGCATTACTTCAAGAGTAGACAAAGCTAGTCTATGTTTACATAAGTCAGGAAAGTGCATATTCCTGTGGGAGGGGATGTAAGTGTGATATAGACCAGGAAGGTATAAAAGCAAATCTTACTGGTGCCTCGAGATGATTTACATCTTGATATGAATGGTAGTTTTATTGGAGTATGCTAGGTAAAAATTCATTAAGATTATACTATAAGATTAATGTATTTCATGCACTTTTCTGTACATATCTCAACAAGCATTAAACACACCTGTTTAATTAAAGTGATATGGCAAGATAAACAAGCAATAAAATGAATAATAAGTAGTTGTAGTGTAACACATGCTAAATTAGCTGTGCAAAAGGAGAAAAGAAGTAAAAAACTCACTGGCACAGTGTTCATAGAAAACAAAATCTGTCCTGTGTCTGAAAAAGTTGCAGGATTACATAGCAAGACAGCAAAGGAAAGTTGCAGAAGGGCTTAAAAATATGTAACAAAATCTTGGGCTGGACTAAAAGTGAGGACCCTGGTCTCAAAAGTTAGTTATAAGTGATGATGATGATAATGGTGAGAGTGTCAACTCATATACACAGGAATGTTTAGTTTAACATTCCATAAATGCTTCATGTGGGTTATCTCATTCAATCTTCAAAACAAGTATATACAATTTTTCAGAGCAGCCCACTCCCTACCGAGTAGGACTTAAGCTCAGTGTAATAGAAAACCTAGCTAAACTTTGTATGAGGGAGATTTAGTTATCATTTTTCCCAAAAATGGTACAACATTTACACTAGGTAGAATAGAAATATATAAAAAAAAAAGAGACTTGGTGATTGAAAGTAATTGCAAAGAGTGATAACCTATGAACATGATGACAAAAGGCTGCTGTGTATATGGTTACTGTCCCTCTCTTGTAGACTACTACTCGAAGGGACCGTGCGTAGCATTAGTAACCAATTAGGAGATGTAAGAGGATCCAGTAAACTAGTGATTGCCAGTCTGTAGGTCACAGATTGTTTTCCTGGAATTTGAAATATTTGAAGTTGTGCTGTCAGCACAGTCAGATGCTTAAATCACTCACCCCTACTCTTCTTTTTAAATACAATATATAATGGCTCATATAACATTAATGTTTTCCTCTCTCTTCTGTAACCCTTCATCAAAAGCAAGCTCCTCCACAAAATTATTGATGAACTCAGTCTAGCTAGACTGAGACAATTTCATCATCCTCTCTGGACCTAAGGTACCACATCACAAACAGTAAAAGAGGAAACCTACAAGACATATGTCTTTAAACATATAAAACTATTCATTACTTTTCTACCAATATCATTGGCCCAACCTTATTTATGTGGCCCAGATTAAGTCATGTGGCCATATAATGCTGCACAGGACCCTGAGAAGTGTGCTTGCTGACTGAGTATTCTGGCTGAGGCAAAAATGGGTGTCTTTTTTTTTTTGTGGTAGAATAGATATTGTTGACATTAGTAGTGTCCATGAAAATAATATTTTTCATTACAACTATAGTAATTCTAAAGTTTGGTTTACTTCAGAGAAACAACCATCAAATGATCTGTTGGGTAGTGGTTTCCTGGAAAATGAACTGGTGATACATGAGTGAAAAATTCCATGGCAAGATATTTGGGAAATATTAGTGGAAAGACAAAAATGAACATCTTTCTGCCTGCTTCCTGTAAGGACTTACTCTGCTCTTGTGCATTTATAACCTTCCTAAATTAGAGTGATATTGTGAGCAAATTTTCTTGAGAAAATTTCTGGAGGAACATTTAACAAAAATAATATTTTAGAAATGAAACATAATGAGAAATTGCAATAAGGCTTATTATATTTTAATGATATCTGAATGACAATAACTTATTTATCTCTATAATCATATCACCTCTTAGTATTTTACACATGATAGATATATTACACTTCCAATCATTCAATATATTCTGGTTGGGCAAAATTCAACTAAGTGCATTAATCTTTATGGAAGGTATGAAAGTATTTGAGGTTGCAAACATATTATGCAATACTAGAATTCCACAGGATAGAAATATATCTTGTGCTATCATTATTATTATTTTCTGTGGTACCACCAACACTTGAGTGATGCCAAGTACTTAGGCTGTTTCAATTACGTCAGGACAAATGTGCATCCACACAAAGTTTACTGAATTTGGTATGACTATCTAAAACACTGGAAATTTTATGAACCCTTTTAACTCTCCTCAAACTGTTACTTATTGTGGGGTTTGTACAACCATATAGAACTTTTTTGAGGGAACAACAAAGAAATTAAATGTCTTGTTTTCAACAAGGGAATATCTCTTTAAGAAGGTCCTAGCTAGGTTATGAAGATGTTTCTCAATTCTATAACCTCATATTAACAGCTGCATGTACCCACAATAGCCAGCTACTTTACTAAAAAAAATGAGCTTTTTCTAAATTCAAAACACTATGACTTGGGTGTTCATAAAGTACCTGTTAATACATTTGAATAAATTTACTTCCTGATTAGACTTTAAAAAGAGTTTTCTCAGGGCACCTGGATGGCTCAGTTGGTTAAGCATTCGACTTCCACTCAGGTCATCATCTCCTGGGTCATGGGTTTTATGCTGACAGCTCAGAGCCTGAAGCCTGCTTTGGATTCTCTCTCTCTCTCTCTCTCTCTCTCTCTCTCTCTCTCTCTTTCTCCCCCTCCCCCACTTGTACTCTGTCTCTCTCAAAAATAAACATTAAAAAAGCTAAAAAGGCTTTTCTAATTTTGGCCTTGATCTGTTCATTTTTCCTCATATTCATCCTACCTTATCATGAGTGTCTCACCATTTGTTCTTTACCCCACTTAAATATGAGCGGCTGGTCATCTGAATATGATCAGGTCATTGTAAATACAGGATTTTTTTCCATCAAAGATGTCATTCTAATATATTTTGCTCCTTATCTTTCATTAAAGTAGCTTTTGTTTTTTTCTGCTAGAAAATCTACTTGTCTCTCATTTCTCTTCTTATTCCAAAAATGAGTCAAAAGAATTTTGGTCTTAGGGTTTGGGGTAGGAGAAAAAAGATAGATGGAAGAGACAGAAAGTAAGTTTCCATGTTTATCAGCAGTAACACTTTTTAAACAATAATATATACTTTTAGCAATGTATATATTTAGTAAGATTATGCAGTTAAAAATTAAAGAAAAGCAAAGACTTAAAAAAGTCCCATACACCATAGTTTATTAATCGCTTCTAAGGACTGAAGACAAAACATTTGGAAGAATAAAGAAAAGAATGAGTTTGCTAAATAAACTCATTTTCTTTTATTAAAAAAAGAAGTCTAAAGTGAAGTAATCCAACGAGAATTTGGTTATTCCAGACAGTGAACTGTAAATGTATAATACCTTTGTGTGTGTAAACCTTAATTTTCTCAATGTATTAAAATTACAAAAGCAAAATCTACTTCTGTGTGGTTGTTAAACTTGTCCTTGAAGTTATAAAATTCTGAGAATTTATAAAATTCTAAAATTTCTAAAACCTCTGGTAACTTCATTTTTAATCACTTTAAATATTAATATTATACTTATTTTATTTATAAAAAGTATGCAACACGTTTCCTGTGATTATTGCCTCTTCCTGTGACACCACTACTAAGGTACTAGCTGGACACACGCATGGGGGCAACTTCAGGCTTAGTTCCATGTCTTCTGCTTTTTTTCCTCCCCTCCTCTCAGAATATACTTTCCTCCTTTTGCAACAGAAGCATGCTCACCAGACCTTAGTAATTTTCTGAAATGTTTCTTTTGTCAGCACCAGCACCACCACCACAATGAGAAATTTGTTTGTATTGTTTTGTTTTGTTACACCACACACTTGAAAGTTTTGCACCTTTATACACAGTATTACCTCCACCTGGATTAAAGGTCCCTCTCTTTTTTTTTCTTTAATTTTTTTAAATGTTTTTATTTATTTTTGATACAGAGGGAGACAGAGCATGAGAGGGGGAGGATCAGGAAGAGAGGGAGACACAGAACCGGAAGCAGGCTCCAGGCTCTGAGCTAGCTGTCAGCACAGAGCCTGACACGGGGCTCGAACCCACGAATGTGAGATCTGATCTGAGCTGAAGTTGGAGGCTTAACCTCCCAGGCGCCCCTAAAGGTCCCTCTCTTATTTACATAAAATCACCTTTACCTTAAATCTCATTCCAGAGTCAGCCTTCTCTAGAGAACCTTCTCTGGTGTCTCATCAATTCCATTTCTGCCCCATTCTACCTTGTACAAATGTCTATTGTTACAGAGAAACAGCCGCTGTAAAGAGATCGATGTGACCCTAAAACTACATACTCATGGAAGCCAGAAACCCCTGGATTGAGGCCCACTTTATGTTCTACATGTACAATAGATAGAAACGTGTTTTCTGTTCAAAAATGTTTCTTGTGTAGTTTCCGCTACTTAAAAAGTGAGTAATTTGGAAAAGCTATTCAAACCTTATGAACAGTGATATTCTCATATACAAAATCACGATAAGAAAATATACTTTACAGCATTGCTGTGAGGATTAAACAAGATGAAGAATATGAGATGTCTATCATATTTCTACCACCTCAAGGTGCTCAGTAAATAAAAGTTCTTTCTCTGCATTGTCAACAACCATTCTACCTCCAAGCATACCAGACAGATTTAGTCTAGAAATATCTGATTGTTGTCCAAGAAGCCACTATTTAACTTTGTGCAGAAAAAAAAATTATATGTTTTATTGCCCCAGGCATGGAGATAGGTAAAACGGTGTTACAACCCGAGTGTTCACATCCTCCCCAAAATTTACATTAAGTCCTAATGCCATTTGGTGATGCTTGGTGGTGGGGTCTTTGGGAGGTAATTAGGTTTAGATGAGGTCACAAGGATGAGGCCCCTGCGATGGTAATAATCTCCTCATAGGAAAAGGAAGAGAGACTAGAGCTCTTTCTATATGTATCTGCAATGTGAGGACACAGAAAAATGGTAGCCATCTGTGAGGCAGGAATGAAATCAGCTGGTGCTTTGATCTAGGATCCTCAGATTCCAGAACTCCGAGAAAATAAATACCTACTGTTTAAGTGACCCAGTCCATAGTATTTTGTTACAGCAGAGCAGCCTGAGCAGCCTATGACAAAGACGGAACAGCCCTTTAGATAAAGTCCCCATACTGTTCTCAGAAGTTTCCTTAAAAATGCAAGGATATAAGAATAATAAAATAGACTCTGCAATCAGGGCTCATCTGATTGGAAAAAGGAAATATGTACCAGGTAATTAACAGAAAGTAAATAGGATTCTGAGGAAGGTTTATCCAAACAGTTTTATATAAATGCCAGTTTTCACATTAATGGCATTGCTTTTAAATCTCTGAGGAACTGCAAGATCAGTGGTTGAAGGCATTTTCTTTTTAAAGAAGGAAGAAGATAAAACGACAAAAAAAGTTTTCCTTTGAAATCCCACTACAATGGCAGGCCATTTCTTTTAAAATTTCTGAGTATAGCTGACATGTAATGTTACACTAGTTTCACATACACAACATAGTGATTCAACTTCTCTACATGTTATGTTGTGCTCACCATAGATATAGCTACCATCTGTCACCATACAATGTCATTGACTATATTACCTGTGCTGTGTCAAGCCATTTTTTTTAATGTTAAATATTTAGTGACCTTCTCAGGCTCTGCAGTAGGACAGATGGCTCATGTTAGTACTGTGGCCTTTTTTCTTTTTAATATTTTAATATAGCACTGAACTTGGGCCGAGAATTCCTAAGTCCAAGTAATGAATTATTTATTTATAAACTAGACCTTGAGGTAATTTTCTCATTAGTAAAACATGGATTACAATGCCTGTTTTATAGTGGTGCTGTGCTGATGAAATGCAATAATAGATTTGAAAATTCACTGTAAACTCTAAGGTGCATAATTATGTTTATTATTACTATTAAGGTGTTTTCTTAGGTCAGGGCTAAGATAATAGTTTTCTAGATGATGTAGAAGACCTTGATTACGTTTTTCATTTTAGGCTGGAAGCTTCCCCTCATTTGTATTTAATGTGCTCCCCACTCCCCTTTTTGCAGATAAACATGGAAATAATAAATTATGACACTGTATATTATTTTCATTTAGTCACATCGAGATCCATGGGCTCTCTTTCATAAAAATGAACTATACATTTTTGTAAGAAACAGGACAAGTTAAAATTTTCAAAGTTCCTATGAAAGACCTCTGAAAAAACAGAAAAGACTGTACCTTTAACCCACATCATATAAGACAGAATTGTGATTTAACCTTATTTCTCATCCTTTCTGCCTCAGCACAGCTTATAGGCAGTCTAGAGCACCCTTCCCTTCCTGAGGAGGTATCAAGGTATGAGGGAGACCCTGGGTCTGCCACCAAAAATTGTGACTGATCTAGACCTGCTCAGATACCTAAGGGGAGGAAAAAAAAACACTCACAAGAATTTTGAAACTCTAATAAAATATAAATTTTATACCATACTGTTTAGTGTAAAGCTCAAGTTACCCTTTAAATAGTCTTTCAAACTGTAGGTGTTTTTAATATTTCTTGATTCTTATATTGAAAAAAGTCAAATTAGTTTCACTGCTTCATATACTAGTGACATTAATTATCTTACATGAGATTACTGAATGTATGCTTTGCATTGAAATAATTTATGGAAATGACATATAGAATGGTAATGCAGTTTATTTATTTAATGACTAAAATAAGCGTCTATAGTCCAATCTAAATGTGTAATCATAGCTCATAATTTTTAAACAAAAATCCTCTCTGAAATTCAAATACTTGTATTTTTATTCTACAATTCATTAATATGTTGAATAAGCTTATAGAGGTAGGATTCCATTATGATGAAATGCAGTACTTGCACACAGCTTTGTTGTTATAGGCTTATCTTATAATGAATCTTTTATTTGATATCAAATTTCCAGTCAGCAGAATTAGAGTAAAATTTGAATTGATGCCCAGTTTCTCTAATTCATTAGAATTAGGGAGAAAAATGGCTTTGAACTCAGCAGAGAAAAAAGGAAAAAGTTTCCTGTCATCTCTATGCAGTAAATATAGAGAGAATTCTCTTCTTGCCAGTTTTCCTCTCACTCCTTTTCCATCTTGTTTTATTTCCCCTGATCTCCTCTTACTATACTCCCCCTTTCTCTTTTGGCAAGATCCTGAACATTCAGTGTGAATGGTATTTAAGTTTGTAGGAGGTTTGGGGGGAATAAAATAGAAATATGTGATATTCAGGAGTATGTAAATTAATGGAGAATTAAGAAAGAGTTAATGAAGTCTTTGCTTCGATCTCTTCTGTCTCAATATTTCTGAGTTTGGACCCACTTGACTCACTCTGATAATGCAAATTACACTTATTTTGGTTTTGAAAGTGGCTGTTGCTGGGGCAGAGATCATAGGAATCATCCACAATATAATTTGATTCATTGTAGAGGGTTCTATTCAATTGCATTATTGGAGTTCACTCAGGATTGGACATCTGCCCACAGTCAAAATAACTTGGTTAAAAAGAACATTTCTTTGTAATGATGTTTGCTACAAATGGGTTTAAGGAAGGGAAGTGCACTCTTAATTATTTATGTGCTTCTTCAATATCTGGTTGTTCTTTATGTCCTTTATGTCAGGGAGGATACATCTAAAATTATGCTAAGCTAAATGAAGTGCTTAAATAGTTTCAGATTTGTTTATAGTGTTGTTAAAGATGAGGATAATGGATATAATGATAATGCTAACAGTGATGAAGATGACAATGACCAAGAAAATAAATGGCAAACTCAAACAGAAGAGGGAGAACTGACTTCCTCGATGACCAGCTCTTAACTAATAAGAAGTATAACACCAGTGTATGTTTCTGCGTAGATTTGAAAACCCCAATCTTTGTGTAGAATGCTTATTAATTAGAGTTTGTGTCAGTTTGTCAACCATAATGATGATTTTTTTTCCAAAATGCCAATCTAATTTGTATTTTAGTTTCTAGGGCTGCTCAGACAAAGTAGTACAATACTAGGTGACAACAGTGTGTGACAATACAGAAGCTTATTCTCTCACAGTTCAGGAGGCGAAAGTCTGAAATCAAAGTTATCAACAGGGTTCTTTCTAGAGAATTGAGGAAAAATCTGTTCCCCTCTATCCTAGCTTCTAGTGGTGGCTAGCAACGCTTAGCTTTCATTGAATTGTAGACTCATCATTGCAGTCTCTGCCCCATCATCACGTGGCATTTAATACCCCTGTGTGGATACACTTGAATCTTCTGCTACAGTTTCACAAATCTAGCAAAGTGTCCTGGGACAGAACTTCATTACTCAGCAATAGCAATAGCTAATGTATTAGCATTTTTTATACCAGATTTTTTTCTTTTCTTTTCTCTTCTTTTTTTCTTTTCTTTTCTCTTCTTTTTCTTTTTCCTCCCTTCCTCCCTTCCTCTCTCTCTTTCTTTCTTTCTTAAGTAGGTTCCGTGCCCAAAGTGGAGCTCAAACCCAGAATGCTGAGACCAAGAGTCTTATGTTCCACCAATGAACCAGCCAGGGGCCCAATCTTGTACCAGTTTTCTGAGCCATAAATTATACATGACAATTCAAAAAAAAGCCAAGGGGATACTGGCCCAGAGTAGGTGACATTAAAGCAGAGGAAGTCAGAGCTTAGGGAACCTAAGGGAAAGTTGTATAATCTGCAGTGAGTGTGCCCACCCCTTGCTCAGGAAGGAGACACTACGTCTCCATTCCAAGGCTGTTTGCTATACAGCCATACTCAAAAAGATAGTCTAAACAAAAGTGGTCAGGGCAAAAGATGTGGAAACATTCTAGAGATCTCGGAAAGTTGTCACCCCTCAGTATAGACAGGGATTCTAGATTTGAGCTAAATGAATAATTTTTAACACCAATCACAATTTCTGTGTCTCATCTTTGGCATAATTCACACAGGCTAGCTTTCCTCATCCTCAAATTCAGTTCATGGTAACTACATCTTTTGGATGTTTAGGTTGGTTGTTTTCTTTCTCTTATGTCACACACTGATTCATCAGCAAAACCAAATTCTATACCTCCAAAACATATCCAGATTTTGAACACTTCTCACTGTCTCTATGGCGACCATGTTGTTTAGATGTTTGTATCTAGTCAGCTCTCTTACTGTAATAGCCGTAACCTGGTCTTTCTGACTTTGATCCCTTAGAGTCTATTCAATAGTAACCAGAGTAGTCTTAAAATATTTAGTCAGACAACCGCACTCCTCGGCACTATATTCTCTGGTGGCTCCCAATATCACATGGGTGTAAATCTTGAATCTTACGTATTTTTGTTAATGCTTATTTATTCTTGGGAGAGAGACAGAGAGAGAGAGAGAGAGAGAGAGAGAGAGAGTGGGGAAGGTAGAGAGTGCAGGGGAGGGGCAGAGAGAAGGAGATCTGAAGCAGGCTCCAGGCTCTGTACTGACAACAGAGAGCCCAATGAGGGTCTCAAAATCACAAACTGAGATCACAACCTGAGCTGAAGCCAGATGCTTAACCAACTGAGCTGCCCGGGTGCCCAATCCTAAATCTTTATAATGATCTATGCAGATCTGCATGATCTCCTGCTCCCTATTACACTGCTGACCTTATATTTTATGACTGTCCTCACTGGTAGAATTACATTGCCAGCTCTCTGAATGTGCCAGGTTTGCTATGACCGGTGTTTTGTAGTTGTTATCTCTCTGACTGGAGTTCTCCCCGCCCCCAGGTATCCATGAAGATCTCTTACATTGCCTTCAGAACTTTCTTCAAATATCCCCCTTCCTAACCTCATTTTATAATCAATATTATAAAAATCGACTTGCTTCATTACCTGTGACTTCTCATCCTTTTTTTTCCTTTTCTTTTTCCTCTATAATTTTTTCCATGCCTGACATTACATATACAGTAGAATGTATTACTGCTTGCCTATATTTGGTGTCACTCACTGCAGAACAGAGTCAGTAAAAAAAGCTCTAGCACCAAATTCTTCCAAATAAAGAATTCTAATAGAGATTCTAGGTGCTTCTTCAGTGCTGCTAGCAGAGGTTTTGCAAATCCCCATTGCCCAGATCAGCAACCTCCCTGGGACACCAGCGTATTAGCTTTCCTTCCTTCCCTGACTCAGTCTCCCCACTGCTTTATTCTGGCTTTCTAGTGGAATATCCTCTATAAACACCTGAAACCAAGCCATTATCTCAGGTTCCATTTTTTATGGGGAACCACTCTGAGATATTATGATCCTCAATTTTCTCTTAGCTTCTTTACAGCTTTATCTCTTCTGTTACCACGTGCCACTAGGAGTCTTATACATCCCCAGTCAACTTAGAAAACTGTGGCTGCCTTGGCTAAAGAAATCGTAAGAGTCATCATATGTTTTGTCACAGTCTCATTTTCCTCACCAAGGACAAGCAGAAATGTTGGAGACAGAGGTTGCTCTGTCAGTAGAAGAAAGGTCATTTGAAGGACAGTGGCAGTCATCTGTGATAGACATGTAACACAGGGCAAATCCAATACCATTCTTAGTAATAGAGATTTTAGGTTTTGTTTGATATCACAGCAGTGACACCTAGTCTCACCTGCCTAACAGATCTTATAATTTACTCAGCTATGTGTTTATTAGTTGTCTTCTCCTCATGATAACATAAGCTTCGTCAGACAGATAATTTTGCTTTTCTATCTATACCCTATACCATCTTCCTAGAACATTCCAAGGTGCAGAGGACACACACATCTATTGAAAAGGTTATGCCAAAGCTTAGTCAACTCATTGTCCCTCAAACACAATTAGGACTCCCACCACTGATGGGTCAAATATAAAATTTGATCATGCTAGCCAATATAAAATTTGATCATGCTATCCTCTAACTTAGAAGTTTTCAACCACTGCCAATTTAAGGCAGTTAGAGTTGCCAAAAAAAAAAAAATACAGGATGTGCCATTATATTTGAATTGCAGACAAACAATACAAAATATGGGATGTACTTAAACTAAACAAAAAAAAGTTTTTGTCAAAATGCAAATTGAACTTATGTCTTATATTTATTTGCTATAATGTTTATCTTTGTTTGCTAAATCTGGCAACTCTATCCCCCAGTGCCATTTGTCAGTGTCTGGGGATATGTGAGAATACCCATACACAAAGAAATAATTGGCCTACGATGTCAATAGTGCTGAGGTTGCAAAGCCCTGGACTACTTTCCCTTTCTTTTCTGCGCATCTGATTTCTATGTGCTGTCCTCTGCCTTTCGTCTTCAGTATAACTGGCTCCAATAAGCTCTCATTTGCCTTTTAGAACTTTATTTGTCTATGTCATTCCTAGGTTTTCTTTTAATCTTAGATATCTTTCCATATGTATAAATGGTATACAGTCAAAGCCCCACAGTTTCTCAAATATCTGAAGAAAGACAAAAATCTATGTTCTTTTTTTTTTTTTTACACGTGAAGTATCTAAAACAATGCCCAATATACACAGACACTCAATAGGAGCTGAGTGAGAGAGTGAGTAATGAGGATAAGCAATAGTAGATCCATGAATTCCAGGGCAATACCACCTTCCTTTTGAGCCTGCAGGCCATTGGCAGGCTAATTCTTGTGGCCTAAGCAATGCAGTTTCTACTGCCAGCTGAAATCATCTAATGACAGATATGGATATACTCATATATATGGTTTTAATTTAGTTGGCATATATGCTTTAGTTATGTATATGCAATGTATCAGGAATTATAGGTATTGATATGTGCCTTCTACACTTTAGAAAAATTACAAGAATAGTAAGAGATAAAGGAAAATGGTCTTAAACACAAATACCTTATAGACACTTTCCCCTTAACTAAAATTACTACTAAAAACATATAAGTGCCTTGGTTGAAAGATATATACAGACAACCATATAATTTTTTTCATTCTTACCTAGTATTTATTTTTTAATTTCTGTATCAATTTATTTACATTCTAGTTAATTAACATGCAGTGTAATATTGGTATTGGGATTCATCACTTATATTTAACATTCCCCTAATGACGGGTCGTCTTTTGCACTCTTCACTTTACCTGGTTATCATCTTCTCTATATAGAATGACAAGTGTTTAGCATCTTCCAATGGCAGTTCATATATATTTTACCGAGGAGCACCATTCCATAATGAAAGAAATTTTCAATACAAGATCTTTCCAAAATGCTTTTAGATACAGGGCGCCTGGGTGGCTCAGTCAGTTAAATGACCTATCTCAGCTCAGGTCACGATCAAACAGTTTGTGGGTTTGAGCCCCGCATCAAGCTCCATGCTGACAGCACATAGCCTGGTTGGGATTCTCTCTCTCCTCTCTGTCTCCCACTGCCTCTCCCCTGCTTTCACTCTCATTCTCTCTCTCTCAAAATAAATAAATGAACTTGAAAAAATAGACAAACAATATTTTGTATTTTAGCTGTAGCCATATCGATATCCTGGTTGTGACATCATACTATAGTTTGATAAGACATTGGTAATGGAGAAGCTAAGTAAGATATACTTGGAATCTCACTTCATTATTTCTTACAACTGTATGTGAATCTACAATTAACTCCAAATAAAAAATTTAATTAACAAAACAAACTTAAGGTTTCAATTATATCTGTAATTCCGTCTTTGTTGCTTGATTTGATACTAATTCCGTGTCTAAAGCTTTTGCCAGATAAGGTGAAATGTCTTTGGAAAATCAATTTAATGAGATTTAATATATACATATGCAGATACATTCTGTATGTCGCAGAGGATGCTTGTTTTTCATTCACTAACTCTACTTAATTTGTTTCTTCATCAAATAGCCATTTATTAAATGCCAACTAGATCCTAGTTCAATGTTGCTATGCAGAGAGGTATGTTTCCAGTGGTACAAGATACTAGATACATTGCCAGAATCAGATTATATATTATATTGTAAACCTTATTAAGGATTTGAAATATTTTCTTTATTTCTTCTCTCTTTTTTTAAGCAATTACTTTTTCCTAACTTTATTGATGTATGATTGACAAATAAAAATTTTATATATTTATGATGTACAATGTGCTGTGTGAAATGACTACCAACAATCAAGCTAATTAACATATTCATCAACTTACATACTTTGTGTGTGTGTGTATGGTAGTAGGAACACTTGAGATCTATGCTTTTAGGAAATTAGAAGTATACACTGCATTATTATTAACTCTAATAACTACCATGTTATATAGCAGGTCTCTAGACTTAATTATTGAATTCTATTTTAAATACAATGGAATATCACTGATGATGCATAAAATTTTAAGGTAGGAAGGACGAGACAGAATTTTCAAATACAGAACTATTTGAAACTATGAGAGGAACTAGAGAATGCATGGTGAATATGGAGGCTTAGACTATATTGGGTCTAATTTATAATTTTGTCAGTGACCACATCAGAACCTGGGTACGTCAATCCTCGTCTCATGTTACCTTACCAAATTTTGACAGTAAGGTCAATGAACTGCTTGGCCATTTAGACAAGGTAGAGGTAAATTATAAACAATCATAGGGAAAAGTGTGAAGAAATCACAAATATCAGAAAATGATCTTACCTCCTAGAACTGGCCTTTTTCAAAAGTGTACAAGGCATGGTAGAGGGATCATTGCCTCAGTGAGAAAACAATCAGAAATATCCCCTTGGACAGGAAATGTGTGCTGAAAGCAAGAAAGATGACTTAGGATAATTAAGCATATACATATATGGAAATGAGTTTTAGTAATATATTTGTAACTATATTACTCCAGTGATTAAAACAATTAAAGAGTCTGTCTCCTGGTTAAAAAACCTATATGTGATTTTTTTTTTCAGACCAAACCATATGAAATTATAAAGACTTTACGTGGCCTCAGGACAGAGGCTGCCCTCCTCACATCAGACTTGAAGCACAAACAGGGCATTTCAGTCCCTGGAGGCCATTGCATTCCTGGACTTACCCCCCACCACCCCTTACCAGCCATGATCTTATGCATATCTGCAATGCTAGCCAAGCATCTTTTTTCAGAGACCTACTTATCTGGAGCCTTCTGCCAAGGTTTTGGTCAGGAACATCTGAGGAAACTTTCTTATTGAGAGAAAGGGGAAAACTTGAAGGCAGGTATCCACTCTGACTCAGTAAACTAAGTACTTTTCCACTGTGATGATCTCCTGACCCTAGATCTAAACCTTCACCGGGTTCCATTTCCCCCCACAGAGTGATGTGGAATGCAGTTCCATAGAGAAAATGGAAGAGGAGAGAAGTTTAGCCACTTGCATCTACAATCACACTAAGTGATTAAAGACTTGCCATTGTGGCTTGTTTTCCCAGGCTGCTCACACACCTAGCAGTGCAGCTCTGTCTTAGTTTAGCTGAGCTCCTGACAAGGCTGTTTCACTTTATTCCACCCAGGTTACTTCTGTGTCTCAGTGTAGCATAAATTTTAAATGTCTGGATTTTACTGTTTTAAATTGATTTAAAATATATTTTAATTCTCTAGGTCCAACATAGGCTATATTTTATTACTTGACTTATTGCCATAATAAATAAGACATTTTCTATCTCTATCATTATGATGCTATAATATACCATACTTATTATTTCTAATATATAGTAGAACCTTTTAGAATATTGGCTTTGAAATTAATAGGTGTCAAATCTTAATAAGAATTATATGCAAATCCCATCTAGAAAACCATAAAAAGGATGAATATAATTTTTATATATTAATACCAATTTTTTTGTGGAATGGCTGCCTGCTTGTTGGAAATCTGTTTAAGAAAATCTCAAGGATATTAGAGATCTCTCAGGAAAATCTTTGTCACATTATAAAAGGGCATGAGGTTTTATATAAAATACTTAGGTGATTTCATTTGCTACATTTTTTAGAGGCAGAGAAATATGATTAGGTAAAAAGTTCAGGTCATATGGTGTTTACTACATGCTTATCTGTCTAATGTTAACGAGTTTGCTCTGTATTACCCTAAGTGAGAAGGATTTAGGTCTTTTAGTATATGACTAATATGATTAGGAATTTATAACATTCATTAAGATTCTATCCTTCAATATGGGGGATCTATTCTCAGTTTTCCCAAAACTTAATATAGTACTTGGCATGATGTAGGTGTTCAATAAATATGGACCGAATAAATTTAAATGGATTTATTAATTATCCTTGGAGACTCAAAGCAAACAGGGAAGGTAGGTGTAGAATCTTAGAAAATGTAAGAAAACTCATAAAATTAAGTTGTATTCTGACCTGGAAGTTCTAAGTCCTGTGCAATGTTGCTCCAGTAAGTTTTTTTCACCACAATGTTTAATTAGTCAATTAGCATTTTCTATAGAAAGAGTCATCTCTGAAACAAGGTAGGGGCAAAGGGTAACTATGAAGGAGATCTGGGTCTCTTACTGAATTTTCTCATTTGAGAAAGACTCCTGTTAGGTGCCCTGGAAATTTAACAAGTATTCCACACCCCTACTTAGAGAAAAAGGCAAATAAAAAATGTGCCTGGGGGCTCAGGGGAGTAGGCAGCCAACTCTTGATTTTCAGCTCAGGTAATGATCTCACCATTTGTGGGTTTGAGCCTGAGCCCTATTTTCAGGCTCCAAGGCTTGGGTTTCCTTCTCTCCTTCTCTCTGTTCCTCCCCCTCCTCTTGCACACATGTGCTCTCTCTCTTGCTCTCTCAGAATAAATAAATAACTTTAAAAAATACAATTTACTATTTTGGGAAAGCTTTATTTTTGCCTCTGGAACATTATTATTGCTCATGCCATTTATAACATAAAAAAGTTAATTCATTTAATCTGCTTTACTGATAACTTACATGATGTAATTAAAATGACACCACATAGCTAAAGGCTTATCTATATAACACAAACTGATAGGAAAGACCAAGAAAATTTAGAAGTAGTAATTATCTTATACATTTCTCAAAATATTAATGTTTATGTTATTTAATAATAACCATGTATGTGAATATAAACAAATGTTTTTCTTACTATCAATATAAATGAAGAATATTATTCTTCTGAAACATTAGAGTGTACTCTTAAAGTTGAGTCAATATAAATAAAAAACATCTATCTCCTCTCCCCTAATTTCTGAAATTTTAGATAAAAAAAGAATGATAAGCAGATAGGGTTTTTAAATATATAAAAAATAGACTTAGAATTAGGCATCTGTTCCTCTTTTTTTTTACTTAAAAGTATAACTTTGTTAGTTCACAACTTCAGGGGTTCTCAAGGTGAAATGTGAAGTGGGTACCATATGCAGAGGGCAAGGAGAGATTGAAGACAATCTGGTCACTCCAGATTCATAGGTGGAGGTGTTAATAAGCAAGGGAACTTACAAGGCTTGCCTTGGGCATCTACAAGAAGAGTACATCTCCACACCTACCCATCAGAATCTTAAAAGATTATATAGAAGCCTTAATGGGACTCAGTCACATATTCAGTTCAAATGGTTTCAACAATACTGGACTCCCTTAAGGCTATGTCCTTGGAACAGCTCCCATTGTGGGAGCAGCCTAGAAGGTACATTCCAAGAACAGTAAGAGGGGCTAAGAGACTCCTACTGCCTGGGAACAGCTTAAAGGTCAACAAGCTAGCATGTCCTCACAATGACCTCCCCCAACATCCTTAGATCCCTAAGCAGCTCACCAGGGCTTCATAACAAAAACTTTTCTAGGGAATGTATTGTTAATTTTAAAATGATTTTAGAAGTCAATGGAATTTGAGTATTTATTAAATATTAATTGAAAAGCAAAGCTTTAGAAGCATTGTAACTGAACATTTCAAATGTTTAAACAAATTTCTAAAACAACTGTTCCCTAAACTGGCTTCAATCTCTATCTTCCAATATTTTTTACTAAGGTCTAAAATTCATAACAAGTTTTATGACCTCTCATCTCCATTAACAAATTATCACATTTAAAATGGGTAGCAAGAACAGACACATATAACCAAAATAGCACCCTGAGGAGAGAGTGTTCTTCTATAGTATGGCTATTACAGTGTGTTCCACCCAGTTCAGTTTTGTTTGTTAGTTGTACTTAATGTTAGTATCTGGAGGGCACTATAATATAGATGTTCATCAGTCAACCCAAAAAGTATTGAAAAATTCATTTTATAGAAAAAGTGGAGTAATATGCAAGTAGTCAGCATAAGCATACTTGCAAATAAAATACACATAATACTGAATGACATGTAATGGACTTCTTATTACAATGAACTTGGGAAAACCTTAAATTGTCTTTATTCTCATTTAGCCAAAGATGTTTTAAAATATATGTGTAATGATGAAGGAGTATGACAATAGTAGATGTGCAGATTTATAGACAAGGATATAACTAAGTCGGCTAGTTCTGTGCAGCTGGTGGTTCTAAGCAAGAATGATAATTATGTCGTTGTGGTGTCAGTACTGAATACCACTAGCATAAGTAGTACTACATTCTATTATTACTGGTACGAAATAGTTCAAGTATTAGTACTAATACCAGTGGTGATCTTTTTGGGAAGACTCCTATATCAGGGCACCTGTATTAACTCTGAATACTCTACAAAGAAGCCATATAATAGGTAAATGTGTCCTTCAAGCTGACTTTCACAAAGGAAGCCAGCTTTGTGAGTTGAGTTCTGTCTCTTTAGAGCCAGGAAAGTAAAAATTGAGTAGCTTAGATGTAGAAGGGTAGAATAAGCACTTATTCTCCTGCCTTCCAAAAAGAGGAGAATCCGGTCAGCTGTCCATTTCAAGTCTGAAGAGGAGATGGCTTGTAGAAAGCAGAGAACAGCATGGACTGTATAGACATCTGGGCATTCTTTATCATGTAGTTTGTGATCTGGAGAATTCAGCAATGGTATCTCTAATTTTTGCCAACTGCCTTCCTACTGAGCCAAGATTTCTTATTCCCCCTCCTTGGGGAAGCAGTTATGGCCCAGGGCCTTGCTCCCTAGGAAATTCTATTCTCTCTCCATCTTTTGGGGTGTTGGCCATGTTACTACACCAATAGTGTTTTAATTCCTGTTTAATTTAATTCTCAGGTGGCCTTGGACCCCACATCCCCACATAGGAGTTGGGTGAGGGATGAAAATGGGTATTACACCTTGTAGTTGATCCTGATATTGTGTGCATATAAAGAGACCCTTCCCTTCATTTCTTCATTTTCCATCCCTCTCCTCTCCTTCATCTGTTTTTATGTGATATGTTTATAAAAGTATGGAGGACAATGAGAGGATTTTTCTCCCATTAATTAAAAAATACTAAACTCTGTTATTTTGTCTTGCTCCAAGTTCATCTTAAGTACAGTCTTTATAAATTTTAAATTTGAAACAATGCATTTTAGTATCATTTGCAAAATTGATTCATCCAGTTGCTATTAATCCCAGTAATGAATTTTCTTTCTTTTGACATAGCTCTTCAGTTTTATCATTTCTCTATGACCTTTTCTGAACATATTCTGACCATGATCTTAATATGAAGATTGAATTTTTTTTTCTTCTTCTGTTGGATGGAAGAAAACTTTTCACATTGGTTTACTGAGATAAAATTTTTCTCATTCAGTAAAAACAATGAGTCCACATATGAAAAGTGTTTAATTTTATGGTAGCACTCCCAGGTATTTTTTTTAAATAGCACTATGTGTGATAACATGTAGGCTACAATAGTTATACATTGAAATAGATAATGTTTCTTCAGTTACATTATAAGTTTTATTGAGTTACTTTTATTGAAATTACTCTACAAAAGGTTCTATGTCTGTGCCTAACACTCAGTCAGCCTTTTCCCATTTTCTGAAGTGCAAAATATAGAATGTCTGTCAAAGTTTTTAGTTTGGGGCATGTGATAGTAATAGAGAGAAAATAAGCTAAAGGTAAAGGTGAGGGAAATGTAATAAACATATTAAGTTCAAGTTGTTGTGTTTTCATATGAAATAGCCTAGAGTCTGTTGTAGATATATATTTTAGATTCAAAGCATGCTGATTTTAGTTGAACACATTAGAATATTAGTTAATATTGCCAATTTTCAATTAATATAAATAGTTTGCTATGTAAAGAAACTAAAGTTAATGCATTATAAGAAGGAATATGTTTATGATAAAACACAAGGAAAAGAATTAGGACTTGAAAAGATACCAGAAATCTAAAAAGCATGGTCTATATTTCTATATCTCATCTTCATCTCTTTCTTGTCATTTGTTAAAATGCACCTAACTCTGGGGCACCTGGGTGGCTCAGTCAGTTGAGCGTCCAAATTCAGCTCAGGTCATGATCTCACAGTTTGTGGGTTCGAGCCCCACGTCGGGCTCTGTGTTGACAGCTAGGAGCCTGGAGCCTGCTTCCGATTCTGTGTGTCCCTCTCTCTCTGCCCCTCCCCTGCTCATGCTCTGTCTCTCTCTGTCTCTCAAAAATCAATAAGTGTAAAATAAAATAAAATAAAATAAAATAAAATAAAATGCATCTAGCTCTATTCACCAGCTTTTGCTTTTTCTTTGTCTTCCTATCAGGGTTTGGTGACCCTCATTATCTGTTCTAGAAAAAAAAACAAAACTTAAGTTGCTGCCTCTAATCTCAGTCTCAATTCTGCAGAGAAAGAGAGGAGAGAAAAACTGTTCCAACTTGGATGGGTATATATGTGTGGTCTCATTAGATACGGCAAAAGGAGTAACATGACCATAACTCTTGCTGGCAGTAGCAGAAGGGACATAGAGAAGATGTCTAAGGTGGTGGGAGGATGCTCTATTCCAATGAGAATAAATATAATCACTGTATAAAAGCATGAGTTAAGAGTATTGAGTACAATACTAGGCACCTTGTAACCTCCACATTTGAAGGGTAACAATAAAAAATATGCACAAATTAAAATAGAAAAAATGACCAACAAGACAGCCAAGAAAGAGGAATAGGAAAACCAATTCAGAAATAGTTTCCAAAGAGTAAAAATGGCAACACGGATACCAGTCTGAAATGAAAATAGATATCAGCAAAGGAAAGCATTAGAAACATTAGTGATCACAGTTACAGGGGAAGGGAGTGGGGACAGTGGTTGAATTGATATGATTTAGGAAAAAAATGTCAGTAATGAAAATGAAACCAGATGCAGTGAGTCCGACACAGTCTCAAGAATTGTGGTAGCAAAAAAACAAAACAAAACAAAAACCAGAAAAATCTGCATATTGAGAGTTTAACAATATTCACATTTTTCCCAACTAAACCCTCTTAACTGGGGGTGGAAGGACAAGAAAAACAGTGTCTGTAGTAAAGAGTAATTAACTGATAAAGCAAATACAGCAAACTTATTATTTACTTGTGGGTTTATATTTGGTGTGTCTCTTTTTGGAACTCTGATATGAAAAGTATCAGCCGAATGCCTTCAAATGCCTTAAAACTATAGATTATTTTACCATTCACTGTGTGATTTTGTATAAATTATTTCACTTGATCACCGAAAGTATGATCTACATGTAACAAATTCCATATTTACAGGAAAGATAACTGCAATCCAGGTAAATCAAAGGGACTTGCTCAGATGACTTGATAATAGATAGCTAACAGACACAAACCTGTATCTCTTCTGTCACATTGAAATTTCCATTCTTCAAGACACAAAATGAAAATAACTTCAGGCAATAGAAATATTAATGGATTTGTGACAAGCACCCTCTTCAAGTACTTCTGCAAATGGAAACATGGCATGCTATCCTAATAACCACATTTAGCTCTAGTGAAAAGAGCATGACACGAATTCAAACAGACATGAATTTCCCCACTTTGTGTGTTGTGGTTCCCTCAAAACATTCTCTATCAGGACACTTGGGTGGCTCAATTGGCTGAGTGTCTAACTTTAACTGAGGTCATGATCTCATGGTTTGTGAGTTCAGAGCCCCTTATTGGGCTCTCTGCTGTCAGCACAGAGCTGGCTTCAGATCCTCTGTTTCTCTCTCTCTCTCTCTGCACCTCCCCTGCTCATGCTTGCTCTCTCTCTCCCTCTCAAAACAAACAAACAAAAACATTAAAAACAGTATCAACTTCAGTTTATTCATTTGTAAAATGGAATTTTGATGTTTATGTCCCAAGATTTGCAATAGCAAGCCTCTAACACACAGTGGACACTAAATACATACTGTTGAACTGAAAAGAAGCAAGTCTCCAAAACAGCAGATAAAATGCATCTTTTTAATCACTTTATTCCACTTTGCAGGTGAATGGCTAAGCAAGGTGCAGACGTTAACTTTAATACAGCCAAATAAAACAAAAGCTCATGGTATATTCTTGTGTGTGCTGAATATAATTTGCAAGTAGTTTGGAGTTAGCCAAATCTTTCACAAGTGGTAAAAGAAAGGAAACAGTCTATCACAGTGCCCTAGAGGCTCAATACTGCACTGAAAATTATCAAGACAGCAATACCAACATGGTATTTTAAAAACTCACCCAGAATCTACAGAATGTATCAAAAGTCACAGCTGTGAAACCTCATTGTTATTTAATGCTTCAATGTTTTTATTTCATTCACCTGCAAAATGATTCTACTCACCTTTTGCACAGGCTTTAAGAAACATAATATTCTGAAAAATGCTTTCAAAACCCATAATAATCATGATGGTCTGGGGCAGCAGTATCATAAAAGAAGGGGAAAATAACAGCATTTTGGGGCTGGAACAGGCAGAATAAACAGAGAATGTAGCCTGAGGCTGGCTATGAATCAAACAGAAGTCATAAACAATATTGTCTTGAGTTAGTATTAGTATAGGGTATGTTTGCCATTATGCCACCATAATAGCATATAACTGGAACTGGGCTCAATGCTGTTTTGCTCCTGTACCTCTGTCCTATGCAGCATAAATACATATCTCTCACCTGATGGACTTTTCATGATGATCCATTTCTTTCATTCTAAATAGATGCAAGGTTAGAATACTTTGTAAAGTTGGAGTACTTTTGAATACTTTGCTGCTCACTACCAATTCTTTTTTCTTCCTTACTCTTTATATGTCAGTGTGATAAGAAGACATTTATATATAGTTATAATACAATTTTATACAATAAATATATAATTTTAATATATATTTTATATAGAAATTATAATATATGCACATAAAGGGATGATGAGGAATGTTAAGAATAATACAATAATTAAGACAGTACTAACTAATGTTATTGAGCCCTTGCTGTATGCATCTACCCTATATTACCATATCTATTCTTCAATCCTATGAAACACAGCTATTGACATTGTATCTTTTGAAACAAGAAATATGAGTCTTAAAGAAGTACTCAGTGAATGACTAAGTTTACAAAACAGGGGAACCTGGGGGCTCAGTCGGTGAAGCATCAAACTCTTGATTTCAGCTCAGGTCATGATCTCACGGTTCATGAGTTCAAGCCCACATTGGGTTCTGCCTGCTGGAATTCTTTCTCCCATTCCCTCTGCTTGCTCTGTCTCTCAAAAGAAATAAACTTTAAAAAAAGTTTACAAAATTAGTCATTCAGCATCTGATACATTTCTTCCTCCAGGAGCCACTCACCAGACTCTATTTTTGGATCACAAGCAGATATATGAGGCAAGGAATTAAGAATTCCAAAGAATGGAGTCTTTATAGTGGGAGCAAACACACCAAGCAGTTCCCTACTCCTTTCTTTTCTTTTAGAGACATTTCCTCAAATTTGAGGGAAGAATAGTCATCACCAAAAGTATATATACCATAGGCATTATATATGTTACAGTTTTGAAACAGATTCTTTGGAACAATACAACCTTAGAAAAAGAATATGTGAGGTCACCCTGTCCATCTTTTCTCCAAAAATTTGTATTTCTCATTCAACAGCATCACTCAGGCACACACTTCTGCAATGAATATGGTTTTCATACGATTCAGGTTGTTAAAAACCTAAAGTCTGTCAGGCCCAAATTGTAACTCTGCAAAATCAGCTTTTTTTCTTTTTTTTTCTTTCTTCTTCTTCCTCCTCCTCCTCTTCTTCTTCTTCTTCTTCTTCTTCTTCTTCTTCTTCTTCTTCTTCTTCTTCTTCTTCGTCTCTCTCTCTCTCTCTCTCTCTCTCTCTCTCCTCCTCCTCCTCCTCCTCCTCCGCCTCCTCCTCCTCCTCCTCTCTCTTCCTCCTCAATATGGTTGCCTGGAAAAATAGTCTTGTAACTTATTAATAAGAGGCTGTCAAATTCTACTAATGTTTTGAAATCTCTATGTATATCACTACTCCTTCTCATTCTATACAACAATGTAAATGTTAGTGTTAAAAAAATAAAAAGAATGCATAGGTGGTTCTCAGCAAAACTTTTTAGAAAACATCCTGGAAGTTTCTCTACCTTTTCTTAGCCCTCCTCATCTATGTTTAATAAACCATTGAAGAATTCCAACTGGGGTGTTCCTATCAAATTTAATACTTTTTTAATGTTTTAGCAAACAACTTTAATATTCTGAGAGTTATTTATCTACTTTTAACATATGTGCTTATAAATTATATTCTTTCAAACATCTCTTGAGAGAATGTCAATCATAAGTTTACAAATGTTTAAGAATAAAACTATTAAATGAACAAAATCTAGTATTATACATTGTTTGGCTCCAGTGTTTCTTGCTGTTTCACATTGTATATTTTTGCAACATAAGTTCCTTCTTTCTGGGGTGCCCTTCTGCTTCCTATCTTGTTAAATCCTATCACCATTCAAGTTCTTCTTCCAATGCACCTTGTCTGCGAAGCTTTATCTTAATCAAGGAGCATAATTAATAATTTTCCTTTTTAATCTAATTTATTTTATTTAGAGCTTTATTTACTCTACCTACTCCATTTTTCCAATTTTACATGTTTGTTTCCCCAACTGATAATATTCTCATGAAGGCCATGGAATATTTCTATTCATCTTTCCATCCAAGTGACCCACACACAGAAGGGACAAAAAAGTTTTATGAAGAAGCATGAGTGATACTTTAGGGAGGAATCTAGTAACTTTCTTGAAAAAGGTGTATAAACACCCGTCTTCATGGGCTCCCACAACAGGAGACAGAATAGAATCAGTCATCTGGTACATTTTTGTTTTTGTTTGGTTTGGGCTTTTTTGATTATCAAGAATGGGTGACTTATTATAGAGGATAATTTTCTTTGAATGGTCCATCTGCTAGTTTGTGAAGATTGGATCTTTAACATAATAGATGACCTCTGAAAATAATCTTCTAAATCAAGATTTTTAAATAACTAAGCAAAGATCAAAGGTTTAGTGATTTTCATTCCTGAATATATAAAATTATTAAAATATCAACTTGAATTAATTCTTTGGATTCTTAAAAGGATTCCAGAAATAATTCTTTTAAGCTAGTTATAGATTTTCATTTTTAAACATCATATATTAATTTCAAAGGACTGTCAGAAAAATCATGGAAAGAGTATAAATCTGTATAGTCATTAATTTTCTTCCAGCAAATCAAATTGATCCAAGTACATAAATAATTAAAATCATGTCCCACAAAACCAAAAAGGACAATTATCAGTAGTGAATATTTTATAATCCACTGTGTGAGTTGTTATTAACTTATTTTTTGCACAAGAAAATAATGTTACCTAAGTAGTATTTACTAATGTGCTTCCTATAAACTTCAGGATCTAGGACTATTTTAAAATGGTTTCTCTTTTTAAAATGCAGTGAGATCAATAGGTCCATCTGTATCCATTTGCATTATCTGAACAACTCTGTTGTGGTAGAAATAATTTCAGTATAGAATTTCCCAGTAAATTGTTGATAATTTAGTACTATACCCCTGACACAATTGTCTTAATATCATAAAATTATTGTAAATATTTTAAATAATTCAGATAAATGCAAGAAATATAAATTGGTTGTACTCAGGGGAGGACTCCTGGACTCTATTTGTGTATTGTGCATTAGCATACAGGCCTTGCACAGCGAGTTAGGGGACTTCAGTATAATACAAAGAGCTTATGAATTACACTGAGACATTCTTGGCAGTCATAGCAGTTTTTACCATCTCTGAAACATATTGACATGCCTTAATATTGGTCCTGAGATTTGCTGATGTCACTTTCAATAAGATATTTTGTGGCAAACTCAATTGGATTACTAACATAAATGATAAGAGACAACTTAATTCAATGTTTAAATGATTGATTTTAGGGAATATGCTTTCAAAATTACTAAAAAGTCTTGGGATTTTCTCAAAGATGTATATGCTCTACTCTTTTTTGACTCAATTAGATACAAATTTGATGTGACTTTCCTCATTCTTTCAGTATATTTACCATATTTGGCTTATATTTGTTTTCTACAAATACTTTCAAGTCCAATTATAATTTCCTCAGAATAATAGCTTCATTGCTCATTGTGGTTTTCTTCAAAACATTATCATGATTTATTTCTTTCAAAAATACAAGTCTTACTTGGAACATTATTTCTTGATATTCTCTTTATGTATTCGTTTTTCTAAGTAAAGAGGTGTCGGGATAAAGAAAATATCCTTTTCATTCACATCAATAAACATTTACTGACGTGTGGAATAGGGGCTTCATATATACCCCTCCAGATACATACATACCCAGGCATGAATAGAACTTCTGAAATTTAAAGTTGATCATTCAAATGAATATAACTATTTTGTCAAAGCTTAGTGCATTTAGAAGATAAGATATTCTCAGTACTTAGAATATTCATGTTAGTTATCTTACTTGTATGTTCCAAAACCGAATTTCACTTAACATCATGTGGTTTTACCGCTACCATTCTTGCTTTACCCATTCTAAGAGCCATAAAAATCTGAGTCTTTGATCAACATTTTTGGGCATATATTGACTTTGTTTACCCATTTTTCCTTCCTTCATAGGCAGACAAAAACATCACTAGGCAAAGCATTGACTGGGGACATGTCCTCAGTGACAGGCTCTAGATCTATTTTCTAATTTCATCTTGTTCATGGTTGGCACATTGCTGCTTTTCCATGATGTTCTATCAGTCCACTGCATAATGTACTTTTTTCCTTCCTTCCTTTCTTTCTTTCTTTTTTTTCTTTCTTCTTTCTCCCCCCGCCCCAAAAAAACATGTCTTATTTTTCCCCCCACTTCAGGAACTCGTTCATGAGCATTTAGGGTTTTATGAGCTGTCTCAATGACTTAAAATCTATAAAGAGCTGTTGCAAAATAGGTGTTCCAGTCATTCAGCCAGACATTTGAATGTGCATATAGCAACATGCTCTAATGTTAGCAGGAAAATAAATTTAACCTACTGCTTTCACAAGATAATTGGAGAACTAAGCCTAGGAATACAGATAGTTCTGTCTCAAATAAATACTCCTGTCTTTATCTGGACATACAAATACAAATACAAATACAAAGAAATACTGTTCTCCCCACTTCATCTCTAAGATTCTGATTTCACTTTCTCTTGATCTTGAGTCATGTGTCGAAGACCCCCAAATCCTTGCTGGATACCTGCTGGAAAGTAGCTAACATGTTCTCAGGTCTGGTGCCAAAGGATAAAGATGGTGTCTGTTCCCTCAAACTTCTTTCTGAAGAAAAATATTTTTCTCTTTCCAATAATCATACCAATATGGATTTCTCAAAATGGGGAAGGTGATTAAGATAGCAGGCGTTTTGACTGAAAAGCCTCTGTTATTAAAGTCCAGAGGTATATCCTGTCATCAACTCTCATAAATCATATATTACAAGCAAAAATGATAAATATGGATTTGTAAACCCAGAGCTAATGTGCAGTCCCACCTACTATACAGTATATAAGAAATAAATCATATTATATATAAATCATGTAAATCATATACATAATATGAAGTAAAGAAATGATGAAAGAGTCTAAGAATTTGGGTAACTTTTAAAGATTTCCAAACTAGTAGTATGGCAGACTGGAGTTCCATATTAGTTATTTTTGTACATTAGACTAGTAAACAAGTCATAATTATTCATAGCATTTCCTGTGCTTTTACCTCAACTATAAAGAAAGATAAAGCTTATTGTAACTAAACAGTATCTCTCATTTTTCAGTTATTGATTTAGCAATAGACAATTCAGAAGAACTTGGGTAATATTTGCCAACAATCATTTTCAGGCTGTATTCTCAACTTCTTAAATTTGATGCATTGTAAATTATGATACATTTTGCCAATGTCATCACAGTTGAAAAAAATATTGTAAGACTGAGATTGCAATGCCCAGTCTTATGTATTAGAATAACATACAATAGGAAAATAGTAGACATTTACTTAAACTGCTATTGATATTTCAACTTCTGTATAATAAATCTGGTCTGTTATTACAATAGAATGTCTAGCTAGCCTATGCAAGTGGAACCCATTGTCACTAAAACTCAAAACAGGTTCCAATATTATGTTTTTCTTAGTTGTACTCTAACGTCAGTGAATATTAATGTCTTACTATCAGCCAAAGCAAACTTCAGAGAATTCACTATGGAAAATACTGAAGATATTTGTCAATTTCAAGAGCCAGTTTGTTTATTGAACTGATTAGAAACACTATCAAATATACTTTATGGCTTGAGAATGCAGAGTGTGGTTTAAGCTAACAGAGAACATTTCTATGTTTAATTAAAGAGAATGCCACAGAAATAAGAGTAAAATACAAAACATTGGATTAGAATTGGCTCTGAAATAGATGGGTGCAATAGTCACTAGCAATTATCTGATGATTCTAAGTTTCAGTTCTTATTTACCTACAATAAAGATAGTTATACTATTTGCATGATTGAGTGTGACAACTTAGTAAACTAATGTATGTGATGTATCTACCATATACATAAAATATAGTGCTTAAGTATAATATAAGTCTGCTATCATTAAGTGTGCAGTTTTCACTGAAAAATGGATCTCAAGATCTATTGCAGTAATCCAGGTAGGAGTATCCCAGGTTACTGAGTCAGTTATCAATTGTATCATGCCATGTCCTTAGCTCTAATCTGTACAGTGACCCTCTCATTGCATCCTACTGCTAGAGAAATACAAGTATATTCAGACATAAACTTAAAATTTGGAAGTTATGACTCCTAGAATGTGACTTTACCTATATAAAAACATCAAGATGTATTCTATATAATGCATTGTGTGTTTCTTTGTGAGACAGAGAGAGGAAGCAGACGGGGAAGGGGAGAGGTAGAGAAATCTGAATTTTTGATATAGGATCTTTCAACCATGTCTGTTTCTAGTTCTAGATTTATATTCATTTTTTATATTGAGGTGAAATTTGTACACAATGAAATACACAGATCTCGAGTACAATGTGATGTGTTTGACAAATGCACAGGTCCTTTTTATGAACATATAAATCAAGACAGAGAAACTTTCTGTCAGATCATCACCTTGGAAATGATCTCTTATTCATTTTCAATTAATTCTCCTTATCAGGAAGAAACCATCCCTTTCTACCACCTTTCTACCATCATAGATTATTTATTTCTCCAAAGAGTCACATAGGTAAAACCATGTACAATATATTTTTGTGTGTCTGGTTTATTTTATTCTACATAATGTTTTGGGAATTCTTGCATTTTTCTTGTGTTATATTTTATTGCTGATTATTGTTATCCCATTATATATATATATATATATAATTATATATATATATAAATGGCACTTTTATATATATATACATTTATATATATATATATTTATATATATACATATATACACATTATATATATATATAATATAATTATATATATATATATAAATGGCACTCCTTTGTTAGGACATTTAGGTTATATTTAATTTGAGGGGTTTATAAATAGAGATGCCAGCAGCATTCTTGTGCAAGAGTTTTCATGATTATAAGTTTTCATTTATCTTGGATTAATGGCTAGGAGTAGAAATCCTGCATCACAGAACAGTTGCCTGTTTAAATATGGGAAACTTCCATACAACCGTATTTACAAATTGGTTATGCCAACATTTGGTAGTGGTTGGTCTTTTTTAATTTGACCACTTGAGCACATACAAAGGTGTTTGTTCTTATGATTACAATTTGCATTTCCCTGTGAGCTAATTGGGGTTAAGTACTTTTTTGTGTACTTATGGCTCATTACTATGCTCTTTTTATTGAAAAAAACTTAAAAGTTTCTTGCAAAATTCTTCTGACATGTCAGTGTTTTATTTTTTATTTGTATGAGTTTAATACAGTATTGATGCAATTCCTTTTCACCCAGTTTGTGGCTTATCTTTTCATTTAGTAAGCAGTATCTCTTAATCAGAAGACATTTAATTTTGATGAAGATTGTTTCCATTTGTTTTCCATAGAAAATGCTTTTGAGGTCCACTTTGAGAAACCATTGGTGCAAAGATATTTTTCTCATACTTCAATATAGAAGTTTTAGAGTTTTAACTTTTACATTTATGTCCATAGCCCATCTCAAACTAATTCTAGCGTATTATGTGGTATAGGAGTTTACTTGATGAAGAGATTTTTCCTTCCTTTCTGAGAGAGATCTATTTATTTTGAGGGTCAAATTCTAATTTATTGATTTGTTAATTCTAATGCAATACCATATACTATTGATTGTTGTGATTTTAAATTGACCTTGAAAACAGGTAGTATATGTCCTCAAATTTTGTTTTTCATTTTCAAGATTGTATTTGCTATCATAGACCCCATGCATTTGCATAATTGGGAATTCAAATTTCGAATCTACATTTTAACTTAAATTAAAACAACAAGGTCTTAAAAGAACACTTTGGGAATAGCTGGTATCTTACAAAAATTGTACCTTCCAAACTAGCCCAGAGCCTGGAGCCTGATTCAGATTCTGTATCTCCCTCTCTCTCTGACCCTCCCCTGCTCACACTGTCTCTCTCTGTCTCTCAATAAATAAATAAATAAAAATAAATTAAAAAAAAGGAAGATGCATTCCAAAGCACTCTTGTTCGCACTCTGTCTCTCTGTCTCAAAAATAAATAAACATTAAAAATTTTTTAAAAATTCTGAGCCCTCCCTCCCCAGCTAGAAAGATTGCTGTACTCTGTCTCAGCTCTACCTTCCAGTATATGGTTCAGAAAATGCCCCGGGTAGAAGGCCAGATCAAATGTGAAACTTAGCTTTTTGTGAGGTCTTAAAAATAAAAACAAAAACAAAACAAAACAAAAACCCTTGTACTATCTATTACCAGAAAACAAGTGTCTGATATATTTTTTTTTTCTAGTTTAATCATTGTTTCCTGTGGAATGGCAAGGCTGGTGTGAGTTACTTTATCATGATGGAAAATATCAATTTGCTTCTATCATTGTGGAATGGAAATATTCTTTATTTCTTTTCTTTTAAAGAGTTAAATTAAAATCTTAGAGTATCTTGCATGAACTGCTATCACTCTATGATTCACAAGTGCTTTACTTCTTCAATTATTTAACTAAAATTGAGAAATACTTTAAACTCATTAAATTTCATATTTATAGTTTGACACAATTATTCTAGTTATGATGTATCTTTTTGATGCCCGATCTGTTTAGGTGATGCATGAATTTTCATTATAAGCTTTGGGTCATATTATTTTTTTTTACTATGTACCTTTTTATCTTTACCCATGTATCAATAGGATATGAAAGGACAGAGCTAAAGACAAACAAACAAACAAACCAAACTTTTCCAGAACATTAGCTCCTAGGTTAAAACTGAACTATTACCATTCTTTCCATGTAAACTTTAACCAGTTTTGACATAATTTTTCTAAATATATATGTCATCTATTTTATAAAGAACACTATAATTTAATAATTATATCAAATACTTTAATGTATTCAGAAGACTTTTTAGATGTCAATTGTCTACACTTACTAACCTTATATAACCATCTTAAAAAAAATCAAGGGCATGATTGCACCTTTGTGCCAACTGGGTGATGAAATACCATCAAATGATCATTTGTATTTATCTTCTCTCTCTAGTGCAATCCTGTTTTAATGATAGAAAGACACATAAAATGTCAAAGAGAAAAAGAAAAGCATCCTTAGCCACTTCAGTCACATTGGTCATAGATTTCTGATGCCATGTTCGTCTCCCCAACCCTACCCTTTCCGTAGGAGATTCATGAACTTCTCACTGGAAAAATTGAACAGGTCTACAGGAAAAAAATTCTCCAAGAGAGTGTCATATGTGTTTCTATCATGAGTAGTAGATCCGACCACCATCAGGTCAGCTATCAGTGTCCATCAACTGAGGAGCTTCCTCCATCTTACCAGCTATTTAAAAACCTCACTATTAATTATTAATGGTTAGTTATAGATCATGAAACCCCACCTCTAACATGAAAATGGAAAACTAAAGTGAAAAATTTTTTAAAAAGCATTATTTGTGAAAACATTAGTTTTCTGATTCAATGGGCCCGTTGAGTAACCAATATTCTAACATGGTACTACTACTACTAGTGGAAATGAGAGTAAAAAGTACCAATTTTTCAATGGCAACATTTGATGACATAGTACAACACTTTCGAAATCTAAGGATATATATAAATTATGTATTTAGGGGAAAAATCAAAGTGTTTTGAATCATATTTGAATCGATATTTTATCTCCCAAACATGTTTTATTTTTTAATTCAGAAACTACTGAAAGGTTTTATCTAGAAAATTACGGGAATAATCCAAGAAAGAGTAAGACATGTAATCTCATACAAAAGTGTCAAAAAAAGGATCAAGATAAGAGCTACTGTATCCTACCTAGTCAGAGAGAACCTACTATAGCAGCAGGAGGGATGGCAGCCCCAGGAGGGAACTCACAAGATAAAAATAAAACATCTGATGTTTGTTAGCTTTTGGACAAGATCTGTCCAAAGAAATATGCAAAATGTATCTCCTAATTAGTACATAGAAGGCAACATGATGGAAAAAAAGTTAATTATTATATTTAAGAAATTTAAGAATAACAGTTTATGATATAATTACCCATCATTTGAGTCTAAAATTAACAATTTTACATATTTGCCCTTGATACTAATTTCATTTTAAGAAGTGATATAATTAGGCTGACAGGATAAAGTTAGGAGAAGGAGAGGATAAGGAAATATTGTCGACATCTATAATCTAAAATTGGTGGATCAAGAAATGCAGAAACATACCTAAACTGGATCATTTTATACTTGATTATTGGCACAGGAGAGCAGTTTGACTTTTGTTTCATAGTTTTATCTCTTCTATGACAAATGCTGAGCTTGGATTATTTTATTTTCCCTCATTTTGGGGGACGGAGTTTACATTCAATAATTAATGCAGTTTACAAATGAATTACATCATTTTTTCTGTAATTCTGCATTTATGTTTGACTTGTATTTATCTATTTGATTAAATACGCTTTGCAATAATTACTTTTGTGAGGATTTATGATGGTAACTTTATATAGCCTTTTTCTAAAAATGCATTTCTCTTAGCGACACTCATTTTCTAAAGATATTTTATTAGTTTATAAAATTCCAAAGTTATAGTATTTCTTGGAATTAAAAAGATATAATATTATTTCTAGCTTCTATTGATGCAAATTGTGTGCTATTAGTCCAATTGCCACTGATTTTTAGATTAAAAGAACTCAAAAATCTAAAAGATTTTTTAGATAAAAAATTAGCCTTTTCCTTGTTATTCATAAGTTTCATTATGATATTTCTAGCTACAAATTTAACTTTGTTTTTCTTTTAGGTTCACAGTGCAATTTTAATCGTAGAAGTCATATTTTTCCACAATCTAAACGAGCCTCAGCTAATGACTCTTTAAATATTGCTTCTATGGCACATAGTATTAACATTTGTCTTACTGAAAAACAATATTTATCTGTAGAACTTCACATACACAGATGGATAGATAGATACATATTTAGAGAATGAGAAATTTAATATTAGCATTTAATAAAAAGCCTTATAATTAAAATATCTGACTACTAAAACTATATGTTGAAAAATTCATATATTAATTTCCCAGAAAACTAAATTTAGAATTAATCACTATATTATAATTTACAATGTTATCCCCCAAGTGGATTAGGTTCTAGTATTTCTATACCAATAATTTAAAAACTGAAGTTGTGGGTGGCTCAGTTGGTTAAGCATCTGACTCTTGACCTCAGCTCAGGTCATGATCGCAGGGTTCATGGGACTGAGCTCTGCATCAGGCTCTGTGCCAATAGTGTGGAACCTGCTTGAGATTCTCTCTCTCCCTTTTTCTCTGCCCCTCCCCGCTCAGGCTCTCTCTTTCTCTCAAAATAAATAAATAAACATTAAAAAAAATAATAGAAACTTGAGTTGTTAAGTATTGCAAGTAGTCACTATCTGTATTATGATCATGAATTCCTAAACAATGAGGTTACATAAATTTGTACTAGGAAAGAAGGATATCTTCTCAAATTACCATATCACCAATATTAGACATTTTATAAGCCATAATAATTATATTTTATAAATATGATGAATGCCATGAATAATGTGGTCTTATTCTCTGCTAGACCATAAATTACTATAGATGAATAATGAATAAGTAAAATAATTGTTGATTATCCTATCTCTTGATCCAAAGTTTTTTTCTCTCTTGTATATATGTGTGGGTGTCTGTGTGCATGTATATACAAGATTTGCATATAGACAAGGTATATAACACATACATTTACACAATTATGCATATGCACACGTATGTTTATGTATATAGCTATGTATAGTTGTGTGTGTGCATGTTTCTAATCAATGACTGAAAAAAGTAAACATTTAAATGGTAACCAACTCTGTTTTATGTGCCAAATAGTAATGTGTTGTGTTTGGGGTCACACAATACATTAAAGCTATTCTGAACCATCTTGTTAGTTTGAGGCTACTTCATATATACTTAAATCAGCATAAGAAATTATGTCCAATTATATATACTTCATATATACTTAAATCAGCATAAGAAATTATGTCCAATTATGTAAATGGTGACCCTTAACTTTAATAAATTATAAAGTGATATTAAAGGTCTTTTTAAATTATCTAAATCTTTGATTTTATTCTCCTTTCATCCTAACATAAATAATAAAAGCTATCATTTATTAAGGTTTCTCTATATGTATGACCCATTATAGCCCTGGAAAAATGCCCAATATCAACCTATGCCACCCTCCTCTCTAGTTGTTCTTAATATAGTGCTTATTTTTTATTCACTTGTCTTCATTTATTGAGTGCTTTATGCAAGTATATGCATGGGCTAATAAATTCTTAGGTACAGAGATGAATAAGGTAGAGTCTTATTCCCAAAAAGGTTTGGGAATCTAGAGTATAACATGTCTCATATGAACCATTGCTATGAAGTGAATTGTGTTCCCCCCAAATCATGTTAAAACCTTTCCTCTTAATGTAGTGGTACATAGAGATGGAGCCTCTGGGAGGTAAAAAAGGATTAGATAAGGTCATGAGCATGGGGCTCTCATGATAGGATTCCTGTCTTTTTAAGAAAAGAAGCCAGGGGCACTTCTGTGGCTCAGTCAGTTAAGCCTCTGACTTCAGCTTAGGTCATGATCTCACAGTTCCTGGATTCAAGTCCTTTGTTGGGCTCTGTGCTAACAGCTCAGAGCCTGAAACTTGCTTCACATTCTGTGTCTCCCTCTCTGTCTGCCCCTTCCCCTGCTTGCGCTCTCTCTCTCTCTCTCTCTCTCTCTCTCTCTCTCTCTCTCTGTATCTCTCAAAAAAACATAAACTTAAAAAAAAAAAAAACAGGAAAGAAAGAAAGAAAGAAAAAGAAAGAAGCCAGGGAGCTAGCTGTCTCTCTTTCCTCTTGCACACAAAAAGAGGAGGTCACGTGAACATTGAAGGAGATGGAGGCAGTTTGCATATCAGGAAGAGAGCCGTCACCAACACCCATGCTGGCACTCTGATCTTTGACCTCCAGCTCCAGAACTGTGAGAAAATACATTTCTGCCATTCAAGTCATCCGGTCTATAGTATTTTGTTATGGCAGTCCTCGCTGCCTAAGACAACCATTAACAAAAGTCATGTCACAAACATTTTTGTTGAAGTTCACGTATAGAAACCTGGAGACTGATAAATCCTTTAAATAGCCTCTCTCATCTACAGGTTCATTAATTATAAGTTTATGCTTATAGGCCTAATTACTTACCAGTCAAGAAAAATATCTCCTAGAATCTGAGATCTATAAAGTGCTTAAACAACCCTCTGCTTCTTGTATCTCTTAACATTTATCAAGCCTGTGACTATTCTTTGCTCTTCCCTGGAGCACTGCTTCTAGGTTTCCACTAATTGATGCCTCACTTCAGTTACCAGAAACCAGTAGCTCAATCCCAGCCCAGCACACACTTAGGATAAAGAGAATCTCCTAATTACTTCTCACAGTTGCAGGTGTCCCTTACTTTTTTTTTTTTTTTATTGAACTCTTCTTGTTAAGAATAAGAGGAGCATTGCTCTCTGAAATAAAGATCCAGACTCTTTCCTCCATCTGTTATATTCCACTATACCCCGTACAACATCCTCCCTACGCTGTATATTTGGTCTCATTATCAGTGCAATCTGCAAAAATTTAGAGGTCACAGTCTCCCTGTTATCAACATCTGGCTGTCCCAGCGAATGAGTAAAATACATGAGAGTAGAAAAGCGTAGTGTATATCATGTAACAAATAGTTCAGCAAGGCCCAATATTATAAGAGAAATAAAAGAAGAAACCACGGATTTTTAGCGTCACAATTTGCTAGGACTTAAATCAAGACAAGTGGACAATGGAAGATTTTCCTCTACAACTGAGATAATTAGAGCCTCTGGATTTTGAAGTGGGAATCTAATCTTTAAAGACCCAGAACAACAAATATCTCTGAGAGAAAAACGAGCCTGTGGGTAGGAGGACAGCTGCAGAATGCAACTGTAAATGTTCTATTACAGGACGGCAGTGTTTTACTTGAGAGTACAAATTATAAGTCATCGTCCTTAGTAAAATGATTAGCTGTCCTGATTTTTAACACCTACGGTTTGCTGTCCTTCCACAGTTTCGAATCCTAGAGTTAGTTTTATTGTCTGTGTTAGCATTCTATTGTAGATCAATGCCCTTCTTTGGTTATTACTGTTATATCCAAAGACTCCCAAAACATTTGACTGAAATTCTCCCTAACCTGTCCAGTTTGGGTCATTATGTTTACATTCAGTTTAATATTTAGTTATATTATTTTCTTACCAATGATAAAATGTATATTTGTGATAACATTCCTGTTGTAACATATAAAGCTGCCTTACCATTAATTGAATGCAAAACTGGTAAGCCTAAAGTAATATGCCTTTTTTCACCCTTATTAAATAAGGTTAATTAGGTTAATTAATTTAATAATAATTAAAATACAATTTTTGCCTGTAATTTTTATTGCTTGATTGAGACACTCAATTTGTATTTCTAAGAAAATATAGGGCATCACTATTCACTTAACAAAAATGTATTGAGTATCAACTATGTGCTAGGCATTATTTTAGTGACTGGATAGAGGAGTGACCAAAGAAAACACATGCCTTCCTGGATTTTAGATCCTCATGAGGAGTGATAGACAATCAGCAAAATGCCTGCGCACCTGCCCTATTGTGCTGCAAACACACTGACTTTCTTGTTCATCCTCCAATGTGTGGCTCCATCAGAATTTTCAAGTTATTTCTCAAGTAATATCCTTGGCAATCAGGTCTTCCCTGATGGTCCTATTTAAAGTTCTACCTAACTTCCACTCTCCACATTGCCAATTCACTTTCCCTACTTTTTTCAGCATGGTGCTACTGTAATTTTGCATAACAGTGTGAATGGTCTCTCCCACAAAATGTGAGTCCATAAGGAATTTTGTTGTTGTTCATTGCTATAACCGCAGTGCTTTGAGTATGCTTGGAATATGATAGGCGCTCACAAATATTTGGTGTATTATTAATAGACCATATGGCCTAAGGATCATTGGAATCAGGCATTCTGGATCAGGAGCTTCAAAATGGTCAAAAACTCCATCTTTTACTCCTATCTCTATCTTTATCCCCATCCCTATCCCTGATTGTGCTAATTCTCCTGAAAATTCTCTTCCTCTGTATGCATCAAACTTCCCTCAGGGGAGTCAAGTCTAAATCAACCTTTAGAGATTGAAATCCCATAGAAAAGGCATATTCTATGCTCCCCAGGGTCAATATCAATTCCCTGAAAGACTCCGGGGATCCACTCTTGTGGTAAAGGAGAGAGGGGCAGTTCTGAAAAGAAAAAGCAAAAAGAAAGAAATGCTATTACATCCAGGGTCCCAGTCCTGTGGAGAAGGTTAAAATAACAACAAGTTGATTTTTTATTATTTGCTTCTTTCTTGTAAAAAATAATATCTAGGTATGTTCTCTAAATAACAGTGGTTATCAAATAGAATTCTCAAACAAGAATATGATGTACTTCTTAAAGCAGCTAAAATATTTTGATGAAGGCACTCACAATGTCATCGTTAAAGTTATTCAAAGTCTTTCATAATAGAGATCTGAATGCTTGAATTAGAATTCAAAATAAGTTACTTCATATTTTGGGGAGTCAATTTCTTTAATTTTTGAACTGATATTTGCCCACAGGAACTGTAAAGAGTTTTTCTGTTATGCCAATCATTTCTTCTAAATTAGGTATTTGTAGAGTTAAGAAGTTCAGTGTATTTTTGAAAAAAGTTCCTACAGATAAGGAGTATATAGGTAGATATGAAAATGGATATATATATCATGTACTAACTAATGTCTATTAGTTTGTTTTCTACTAAGGGATCTTCAAATGAAAATTAGACTTTGTCGGGGTATTATCGAACTCAAGAAATTTTATTCCTGTAGCCATTGTTTTCTTTCTTTTAATTTTTGGACTTAAAATGTACAAACAACTTTTTAAAAAATTTATTCATTTTTTGAGAGAGACAGACAGAGGGAGACAGAGAGAGACAGAGTGTGGGTGGAGGAAGGGCAGAGAGAGACGGAAACGCACAATCTGAAGCAGGCTCCAGGCTCAAAGCTGTCAGCACAGAGACCAACACAGGACTCAAACCCACAAACCACAAGATCATGCCCTGAACCAAAATCGGACACTTAACCAACTGAGCCACCCATGTGCCCCTAAGAACACAATTTAAATGTTCTGATCTATACACAGAAGTAATGAACTTATGTCAGTATATAAAGTAGAATATATTCCCATGTAACAACACAATTTAATATAACATCTCTCCTAAGATATAATTAAAGTTAACCATTATTTTTGCTAAAATGATACATTAAAACATATAGGGTCAAGTAGGTTATTTTACATTTGGACCATAAGGGACAGAATCCAGTCAATAATCACTGTTACATGATCGTGAACGAACAACTGCTCATCAGCACTCTCAACGTGCTTCTCATTTACGAGGCTGTCTGTCCAGTCACTTAACGCCTTCCAGATGCCACCCAGCCAGTGCTCAGCTGGCCTGTTCAATCAGTCACCAAAACAAAGACATGCTGCTTAATAAAACATATGGATTTACCCTAATGACTTTCTCTTTTACTGAAGAAGACTTCTCTAAGACTGAACTTCATTTGTCATTCTTAACTTTACTACTGGGCTCTCCCTTGTACAACTTGGACTATTTTTCTGCTAACCCACTGCTGATCCTCTCTGAACTGTTCCCACAATGTCTCAAGTCTTAAAACATAGACACGTTGATTTTCTCACATCATCCTTTGGTAAATGCCCCAAGCTGAATTTAGTTCCACAGTCTCTGGAAATCACATTTTTTGGGTGTTTCCACTGATTTTTTAAGTTTTAACTTGGTAAACATTACATTTAGAAATCAATGAGAAAAGTAAGTTTTGTTACACACATAAAAATTTCCCAATGCATTTGATATTTTTCTATAGCAATACAGACCCTCTTAAGCATTTATTATGCAACATGTGAAAAATTACTTTATTTTATAAAAACAAAGAACATAAATCTTAGAGTTCACAGTTACACACCTGCTATAGATAAATGTTAGATGCTGATGTTTAACATGCTCCAGGGAAATTTAAAAATTTTTGAAATGCTGACAAACACTAGTTATAGTTTAAAAACAATAAAACTCCAAAAGTTGTGTAAGAATATGCACTGTGTATGTATATGTGTGTATATATACATATATTAGTTACAATATATACTAGGCATGTAACATATATAAGAATATATACACACACATGTACATATGTATTCTCAAATAATTAGGAGTCATCTTCACTTGAAATTTACCAGCTATTTCTGAAAGGCAAAACATGATCAAGAGAATTGGAGCTGTAAAGATACATGATGATGTCTGAAAAGAAGGAATTGCTAAAAGATTAACAAAAACAATTAGGAATTTATAAACATAATCTCAAAGAAACAAAGAAAAATTATTCCTTCATTTAATACCGAGACATAATATTTAATATAGGGAAGAAAAGAGTCAGTCTTTGACAGTAAAACAAAGTAGGTAAAGGCTCTGGGGAAATAGATCGCAAAGTTCAAATACTAGAATCAGCACTCACTGGGTCTGTGATTTGGGGAATGCCTCAGTATCTTCATGTGGAATCTGGGAATATTACCTATCTCTTGCTGATATGATGAAGATTCAATGAGAAAATCAGTATAATTGCTTACTTAGCTCAGACATCATTCATTCATTCATCATTCATTTACATTTTTATATATTTTGAGAGAGAGAAAGAGAGAGCAAGAGAGTGCACAAGCAGGGGAGGGGCAGAGGAGAGGGAGACAATCCCAAGCCGACTCCCTGCTGTTAGCACTGAGCCAGACTTAGGACTCGATCTCAGGAACTGTGAGATCATGACTAAGCCACCCAGGCACCCCTCAGACATCAATAATTAAGGTTACTGTTGAAAAGAAACATTCTATTTGCTATTTAAGTTGTTTTCAAAATTATGGATACTATTTTGAGATTATACACTCCTTAGATTTTTTAGGACAAACTTAATTATTTTTTTTTAGAATTCCATGTATGTATCAGTATTTCTCTAATCACACTGCATTTTGTAATATCAAAAACTCTGTTAAATGAATAACTTTTCCATCCAGCAATCTGTCAGCAGTGAAAATAAGTGATAACTGTAACACATAACTATGCAGTGTTCTAATGTTCATTCACAAAGTGAGCTGTCCTAAAAAACTACTTGACTTAATTTAATTAATAATTTAAACCCTAGGGCACCTGGGTGGCTCAGTCGATTAAATGTCAAACTGATTTGGCTTTAGTGATGATCTTATGGTTCCTGAGATGAAACCCTGCATTGGGCTCTGTGCTGACAGGACAGATCCTGCTTGGGATTCTCTCTTCCCCTTTCTCTTTCCCATTCCCCTGCTCATTCTCTCTGTCTCTCTGTCTCTCTCTCTGTCTCTCTCAAAATAAATACATAAACTGGGGCACCTGAGTGGCTCAGTTGGTTAAGCATCTGACTTCGGCTTAAATCATGACCTCACAGCTTGTGAGTTCAAGCCCAGCATCAGGCTCTGTTCTGACAGCTCAGAACCCGGAGCCTGCTTCAGATTCTGTCTCCCCCACTTGTGCTGTCTCTCTCTCTCTCTCTCAAAAATAAATACCATTAAAAATAATAAATAAATAAACTAAATATAATAATTTATACTCTGAATTAGTAACTCGTCACCTGATATATTTTAAACATTTGGAAACAACTAAAACGTGCACAACTTGAAAGTCATAATAGCAGCAGATGTTAAACTAATATTTATTAAAAATGTGATAACTAAAATTGGTAAATATTTTATATTAATATTTTATAGCTTACAAATATTTTGGTAAATCTTTTAATTAAAATGTCTGTTCTATGCACTTTTCAAATTAAGAGACAATAGCAACAATAGTATTCTAAATATAAAATATAAACATTTATTGTGTCAATTACAGATATTCTGTTTGGTTTACAAATAATATACAGATGTGCCTACAAATTGATCAATATATTATTTGCTACTTCAGGGGTACTTTTTATTATTGAGGAATATAAAAGAAAGTGCCATATTTATAGCAACATGCAACTTCACTAAGGAATTTATAAAACACCATTATTTCATACATATTTTTTCTAATTACAAAATTTGGTTCTAATACAGGGGAGAACAAATGAAAGTGAAAATACAAACTACTTGGAATTTGTGACTAGCTCATCTCAGAGAATAAACGTCATGGAAAAAGTATTCTTTTCAGGTAAAGTACTAAAAAAGCAGTTGATTAATTCATTGGTGATATAGAAATATATAAGCATTATCATGCTTTCCTTTATGACATTCAAAATATTATTTTCAAGCGCTGTTTTCCGAGTTTCCAAGGCAGAAGTCCAACTTTTAAAAAAATAATCTAACGCCCTTAACGAATGTTCATTTTGTCTCCCTCCACCCACTGGTCCCAATAAGAATGGTTATAGGTTACTATATATGTGCCTTTGAACAGGATTGCTAATATAAAAGTGTAACAGTTTCTTCATATGATGGAAAATTAAGGCAACATTTGGCTGATTCTTTCCCTCTAGAAATGTAATAATGTAAATAGTTTGGCAAAAATTTCCCTCTAGAAATGTAATAATGTAAATAGTTTGGCAAAAATTACTTCTTTCCAATGCTCTGATATCTGCAAGTTTATATCATACTCTGTGAAACAGTATAACCCACAATATTTGCCTCAAAATATAAAGGTAGGAAACAAGTTATTCTCCTATTACAAAAAAAGTAATGAGAAGAATGTAAGTATCTTATGCATTTCAAAAATCCCATTTTTAGATATTAGTTTTACATTTTACATTCCACTTCATTTTGCTTAAAATGAATTCTGTTTTAATTTGTGTTGGTTTCTCATTCTTATTGTTTGAACTCTTATGTAGCTAAAAGCCAGCACAAAAAACACAAATAGCCATGCCAAGAATTCATGCATAATTTGAAAAGGATCATCATATTTATATTCATGAATTTTTATTCAGAAAGCTGTCAAAGTGAAACTATTTAATAAAATGGAAGACAACGTATTTTTTCTATTAGGGAATGTCATCTACACAGATGTGAAGGAAGGAATCTGGGGTAGTCAAATTTCTAGGGTATAAGTGAACACTATCGGAAAAACTGTATTTGAATATGTTCACTTAATTTAATGGGTTTTTTAATAGACTGGAAAACAGACCTGCATCCAACCCTATATTTGTATGGGTTTGTTTTTATCTCGGTTCATGTACAGTCGATTCTTAAAATAAATATAATAATATTCTCTACTATTTCTTATTATTTCACAGCCTGAGCCACAAATTACCTACATGTCTGGTTCCTTTATAAATGAGCTGAATAAACTTAAAATTAAAATTTCCAACACTTACTATAGATAAGAGTTTGTACGTTAGTATTTTCTTTTACCACATATTTTAGGTGACTATTAATTTTTTAAGTCTGTTTTCACAATGATGGTAGGTTACATCCCCATGAGCATCAGCTTCTTTAGCCCACATCTCCCTCGAATCCTTTCCTATTAGTTATAAAGAAAGAGCATCTTGTGCTCCCAGGCTAACTTTCACTCCATGTTATCAAACTGTCCTTATACCCTGTGCCTTCTCTCTTCTCCAGGGCTTTCTCTCTTCATAATTGTCCTTCTTACATATTTAGCCTTCTCTCTCCATTGACTCTGTTTTCAGAATAAACATGATTATATGTCTACCATCTTATAAAACTCCTTAGACTCTGGATTTCACTTTACTTCTACGTTTTTTCTCCTCTCCTTATTAACAGTTCATCCTTTTAATGTTTATTTATTTACTTGGGGGGGAAAGAGAAAGAAACAGAGAGACAGAGCAAGCATGTGCACACAGGGAGGGGAGAGGCAGGGAGAGGAGGAGAAAGAATCCCAAGCAGGGCCAACCCCCCCACCCCCGCTGCTGTCTGTGTGGACCCCAGTGTAGGGTTTGATCTCATGAACTGTGAGACCACGACTTGAGCTGAAATCAGGACTCAGATCTCAACCAACATAGCCACCCAGGCACCCCATAACAGCTAATCTTTAAATAATGTTTCCTAATTTCCATAAGAATGCATGTATATTATTTTAGAAAAGCACCTCAGGAAAGCTCAAAGAAGAAATCTGAATACTCAAAGCTCCACCAAGAATTGCCATTCTTCACATTTACATGTAACAATCACATATCGCTTCCTATGTGCATAAATAACTATTTCAACAGAAATGGGACTATACCACACATAGTGTTTGAAACAGTTAATATAGAACATTAAATATTATTGGACAACAGCGGAAAGTTTCTACAACATACACTGCAAACTGGGTTCTGTCAGCAACATGCCAGTGAATTCAGCAATGTCACCACTGCTTGTTGCATTTCCAATGGAAAGGGTACTTTTAAGAATTCCTGTAAGTGGTTAGCTTTTATCACTCTCTTTTGAGGTTCCTCTTTGCTACTGGATCACCTCTCTTTTCTGGATTCTCTATACCCCCCTGGCCGTTCTGTAACCTTGCTGCTTAGATAATCCCATCCACATTCATGGTTCCAGTTACCATTTTATGATGATTACTTCCAGAATGGTTCTCTGATACAGCCTCCCTGGATCATCCATCATCTCACCTTGAGTGTGTGTAAATGTCTAACAGACCAGGCAACTGAGATTTAGTCTACACAGAAACCAGATTTATAATCTTACTCAGAAAAAAATGCTTTCCTGGAGTCTCAGGCCAAGCTGCTGGGTGCCGTTCCCAACTTGGCTCACTCTCATCTCACTATATGGTATTTGGACTAGATACGATTTCAAAAATATACATGTATTTATTCTCTCTTCTCATTGCTTTGTTTAGTACAGGTCAGTAACATATTGCAAAACTTACCCACGTTGTCTATTTACCTCTTGCCTTTTCACACCCACATCCACTCTAGGTACTTCTGCCATTTCCTAATAAGCAAATTAAATCATTAAAAGAAACTGTCTTGCTTATAGTCTTTAAGGACTCAGCCAACTGTCCCTTGCAGAGCTGCAGAATCTTTATGTCTTCCTGAACTTATCTTCATTTCCTCCTGCCCCACCTCAGCCCACTTTCTTTTTTTGATCATACTGCCCTTGGTTTTACTCAGGTACCTCATAAACCCTTACATATTCTATTCCTCCTATCTGAATACCTTTCCCTTCGTATTCACCGACTACTTTCAAGTTTTCAAGCTTCATCTGAAATCTTCCGGGACTTCACAATAAAGTAAGTTTATTTTTATTTCTCAATATCTATATATCTATACCTATATATAAAACCATAGATATTTATACCATTGTTATGATATCCTTAATATCTATATCATCTCTATGTATCTATATACATCACAATATATTGATTCCACTTCTCTTCTAAATCACCATGATTTGCACCTCTTTGAGTTTTCTGTGAACACCTAATATTTTGTCATTCCCACTTTTGTATGCACAGTTCCTGACATGTAATAAAACAACTAATGGCGACTAGTATTTACTGAGTAGTAATTATTTGTATGTGTTACAAATATATTCTTACAACATATTTGAGACTTAAAAGACATATCATTTAGAAACCTCACTCCCTACAAAGAATTTTATTTGCACAAGTTTATAAACAGCTAATACGAGGCAAATTTGGATTTTGAACCATAGCGTTCCGATTCTAGACACACTTCCTTCACACTCGATATGTTTTTGAGTAATGAGTGAATAAGTACATAAGTTTTACACAAATGTAACAGGTTTTTATTTTGTTCTGTTCTAACTATCTCATCCAGGGCTATTTTGAGTCCAAATTTGCTATTTGGTAGTGATTCCCTACATCTCTAGTAAGGGTAGTTTTAAAATTAAGTCATAAATCCCTATCTGAAATAGGAGGCCATTGTGCAATTTCGTCTGAGAACACAAAGGAGAATTCTGTGCAATAAGAGTCTTATGCAGTAGAAGCCATGCCTATCTCTCACCAAAATATTCTGCATTTCAAACAACCGTATAAGTGGAGCTTCTCAATGGGTCTATGAATATGCCCGATCGTACTATTTCCAGCCCAAATTATTTTCCATTTTCATGCAAACTTCTAACATCAACTTCAACAAACTCAGAAAAAGTGGACAAACAAAACAGCAATAAAAAATATAATGCATAACAGTCTGGAGGAATTATCATTTTCGCCACCATACATAAAAGCATTCTTTCCCCAAATAAAGCATTAGTACATTGTCTCTAGTACTAGATCAAAGCCCAGAGTGAGAAACCAGGTTTTTACACTAAAGATGTGATATGGGAAACAAACAGGTTTCATAATGGAAACCTATTGATCTTTACCAAAATCTGCTCATCAGGATTTCATACGTAACAGAAGCAACAATATAATCTAGTTTTGCAATGACAATGTTGAGCTGGTATAAACAAAATTTTAGAAAAAAATAGAAGTATGATCTCTCTTCAGATAAAGTGTATTATGCCCTCATGATGTCTTATGGCTACCATCTACAGCTGAAAGTAAGATTTTTCTAGAAGAAAAGTTTGTTATGCCCCGAGGTAGGTGATTTCTTCTTAGAAAAAAAAAAAAGGAGAATATGAAAAAGAGAATATTTTAAATGGTAAGCATCAATGGCCTAAATAAGAATATCATATGGAATCTACCTAACACAAGGGGGAAAAATCATCCTACAAGACAGATGATAATAGGAGTGTTTAAAATAGAGAACATAATCTTGCAAAATTAGTTATCAATGCCAGTTATAGAGTTTAGGAAAGCAAAATATTATGCAGACATTAAAGGAAAAATATTAAATTAGTTGGAAAAAAAGCTGTGCCCATATGTCTCATCACCACATTTATTTTAGTAAGCACCTACATGTTCAGTCACAAGTATGCAATCAAGAAATGAATTTGGCTATGTAGGAGGCTGTGTGGGCAATAAAGAAAAATAAAACAACCAGAGAAAATTATTTACAATGTCATTAAAACAGAGGGAAATAAACTAATGCTTTGGATTCTCTTCAATTCGCATTTTCACTAGAAATATATGCAATATTCTACTTTAGAGCTGGAGCCAAATAGCCTGGCCATGCTGCTGATATTATCAACAATTACATAGTAGACAAGATTGATATAAGAAATTTGGATATTCACAAAAATATGAGACTGTAAGACAATGTGGGTCAGGCAAGATCAATTTAGTGGTTTAGCTTCAGCAGGATATATCAGAACAAGCAGCAAAACTACACAGTTCAGTGAAATTTAACATAAGTATATGTCCTACTTACTAATATCCCTCTTTAAAAAAAAATACTGAAACTCTCTATATAAACATGTTTTTCTCATTGACTATCAAAAACTACCCCCATATAGTTAACCTGGCTTTAGTTTCCTTCATAGTATCTCAAATTTAAAAAAAATAATTATAATTTCCTATTTCTCAATCAAGACCTACATTTAATTAATTAAGCCTGACCCTTCCAGATAATAAAAAACTATGCTTTCATTAAGGTGATTAATAATAAAATGTGAATGACTGATGGATTACTTCCCTAGGTAACTTTCTAAGATAGGAGATCAAAATCCTGTAAAGCACAATTAAATACATGTATCAGAATATGTGTAAAATGTATGGGGCAGAGATTCTAAATCATAGCATCATTTAAAGTCTCTTGCAGTAATATTAGTTTATTTTTTCCTCAGTCCATTGTTATTCTGTAATTATCGGAATCAATGATTTTGTGAACATATACACAAAACAAAATATGAAAATAAGAGATGAATCCAAATTTGCAAATTCAGATATCCCCAAGGATCAGGAAGGTGAGGTAAATAAAGAAGGAAGCAGATCTGATAACACATGCCTCATCTAAGCAGTGGAAATTATTGCCAAATTGAAATATGGATTTGTGTTGCCAAGTGTTCCAATTTTCAAGAGAAGTTGGTATTTAGACACTTATGAGAAATGTGATAATGTTTAAACATTGGCAACTAATTATTTTTTTTATTCTATGTGAGACAAAAATAAAACTTCAATGAGCCCAATTTCTGGGATGGCCATTATAATGGGGTAGAACTGTACAGAGTGATGTATTCTAGAGCCCACACTTATTGTGCACTAGCAAACCTCTCAGGATCTCAGTTTTGTCAGTAGTAGAGTGAAAGGGTTGTGCTATACCAAAATGTTCCTTTCCAAACCTTTAATCATTTGCATTTTATTTATTTTTAATGCTTATTAATTTTTGAGAGAGAGAGACACACACAGACAGAGTGTGAGCAGGGGAAGGGTAGAGAGAGAGGGAAACATATAATCCAAAGCAGGCTCCAGGCTCCAAGTGTCAGCACAGAGCCCAATATAGGGCTTGAACTCACAAACCATGGATCTTGACCTGAACTGAAGTTGGACAGTTAACCAACTGAGCCACCCAGGCACCCCTGTATTTTATTTCATAAATGGCTTTGTTACACATTTTGTTTAGTCATAAGGTATGTGGATTTTAGATCCACCAATGGA